>JAJJWX010002266.1:0-41292 GCA_023529315.1 Papaver bracteatum | reverse complement strand
TGACAATACTCTAATCTAATTTCTTTGAGATGACATCGGGGCATCAGCTCCATTCCCCAACATTTCATGGTTATTTTCTCTAATAGTCATGAAAACCACAGAAATGAATTCGATCGAAAAGAGTACCTAGATAGGATCTTAAATTTTTACAAGAGGAAACTGTTGGAAACTACTGGGCTGCAATGGAGATGAAAAACAGAAACAAATTGTGGTTGTACTATAAAACTTTCAAGGCTCTGGATGATTTATTTTAGACAAATATTTCTAGCCTCCCAACGAATTGGCGATTGCAACAGGTATGTGAAATACTGACTTCAGGATACAATGAAAGTCCTACAACCGGAAATTGGATTCAAGGTTTGCACCCCTTGACCCAATCAAGAACACATGTAAAACAGATTCTGATGATGCTTTGTTTAAGAAAGAAAAACAGAAGAGATTTTCGATTGATTATGAAAACGACTCTGGGAGATGCTACTTATAGAGGTTTTCACGTCTGTTGGAAACAGACAAGTTTCTCTTCACGAAACGTCAGGTCCCTACATCAACAGGTCGACCACAGCCTGGGGGGCTACGCCCCCCAAAACCCCCCTTCGTAGCCCAATTGAAAATATTCCAACAGAAACTAGATTAAATAACTTATCTGTTTGGATGGCCGTATCCGTACCAATACGCATTTGGTATCAATGCACCCCTCTCCAGAATCAACATCGCATAGCCGATTTTTTCCAAGTTATCGTTCACAAGGAACGTTATCGTGATCAGCCATTTGGAACGATAATAATTATCAAGATACTAACAGATTCACTTCTAGAACAACTGTTCTCACATTTACGCAAGGCTTGAGTTCCATTTCTTTCATGTACTACAAATTTTCGAAAGTCAGTTTGTTCACAACAACCAACAAAACACTGAACGAACAGATTTAAAGATCTGTTGACAAAAGAACAAAATAAACGAAACCTCTCTGTATAGGGCCTGCACGTTAATATAGGAAAGGCAAAACGTGTTTAGCATACTCTTTTATATCGTCTGACACCTAATTGTGCGCTTATGCACTAAAGACGAAAATCTAAAGGTACAGTAAACCATTACTCAAACAAAAGACTTAGTACTGCGAAGTTTCTTATTAGTCTGCACTACGTCAATTTTAGGCTTTTACCGATTAAACTCAAACCTCTTTGAACCTGTAAATATTAAAACCAATGGACTTTAATAAACGGTCTAGATTACCAAATTGAATCTCTTCAAGTTTCTTCCTACATGTATTAGAACTACACAAACCTATTCTGTTAGTGCATACACGGTCAGAAACGTAAAATAAATTAACACTGTGTTACATCACACACAAGATAATAAGAATTATCTGTCTTAAGATTGTTTGAAATCTTGTGTATAAACTGCAATAAGAATAAGAATATAGAAGAAGGATGCAAACCAAATTAGACAAATTAAAGTCGAGGCAAGGATTATATCCTCTAGCCTTAAGAAAGATTCACCTCGCACTGGTGCTTACGGACTATCAGGTATGTCTCCTAGGATACAACGACTTTCTTCTCGATGTAGTAGCACTCTAAACTTCGAGAAATGGCGAACCAAAAACTTAAAGTGATGAACTCTCTTAATTGACACAAATTTAGAAGATTTCTATTGAATGCAAAAGGATGATTACTAGTTTTCTGATTGATTCTAACCTAATTTTGCAGGGTATATATATATATATATATATATATTAATGGTACCTCTTTTCCGAATCGTCATGTTGCTTCATGAAGGGTTGTTAAATTCAAATCTTAATTGGAATTCAAGAAGGGTTTTCTTAGTTTCACAGTAACTAACTCTTACTAACTTGACCAAACACTATAAGGTCCAAACCATATGTGTACAGCCTATTTACAAATCCAACATATAAAGGATTTTCCATTCACAAGAAAATTGTCACATTAACTACAATTTTCCAACAGTGTTGGATTTGTTGCGTTAATTTCAGTTTCATTGCTCATAGAAACAAATATATTCATCCTTTTTAAATTTCCATCATATATATTCGACAATGACCTTCACGTTAGTTCCAGTTAAAAGCTCAACTCCGTAGATTCTTAATGGGACCTGAGAGATCGATTTGATGATGTTTATGTTCAGCCCTAGGTGGTTGCTGTCAGCATTCTCCATGCAGCTTTTTTTGGTGTCAAACACAACTGCGACTATCTCTGATTCTTTAGTCCCATTGGTAGTTGCATTTACGATACCAAGCCATTGTCCTTCACTATTAACCGGTACTGCATCGTCTGTCGTTAGTATGAATGCCATTCCTTCACCTCCAGGATCAGGTTTGCCCATTATGTTGAGTTCAAAAGTCGCGTGGAAGGAAGCTACTGACTTGTTTATTTTTCTCCAAGGCTTCAATTTTTTTGCATAACACACACTTCCAGATAGATTCGACATATTTGCGTTACTAGAGTCGTATGTCACTTGTAAAGCATCCACAGCTATACTTGAGTTTGCTATAAATAAAAAATCTGGAAAGTACCTGATTGGTATGGCTAGGTAGCTAATACGAAATCAAAGTGATACCTAGAGTATGTACTGTTGATGAAAGGGAAAGAAAGAATGGAACACAAAAGGTAAACAAGATTATTTGACTTAACTTCCTCTTTATTGCTTCTTAGAGACAAAACACCTATTACAGATAGCTTTGCTCATGTCTGCTTGTTCTTCTTCTACTACACGATTGTCTTTATATAGACAGAGAATCGTGGATTACATGTTCAACTAGGAAAAGAAAAAGGAAATCCTATATTTAGAACTTGACTAAAACTAGGAAACCTATAACTAATAGACTCCTTCTGGTGCAAGTTATTCCTGATATAACTGCATTGCTTCTAGTATCTTCTGGATACTAGATTGTAGACTACTGTAGACTTGCATCTTTGGCTAACCATGTACGTAGGCTAACCTTATAGACTATGGGTCCTCTTCTTACTGATACACCCGTATCATTAGATGAAGTTCAAGATATGAACAACGGAAACATTACCCATGACCAGCAAGAAACAGAAAAACTGATTGGTGTAAAACATAATATATCAATCACACGGAGACGCTCATAGGCTAAGTATTTGAATTCTACTGCCTTGATATACCCTATTAGGAGAATTTATCAATGAAGATTCGAATTTCGATTAGAGTTCTTTCAAGAAAATGGAAGTCATCGACATTTTAGATAGGTTAGAAGAAGAACTGTAAGAAAATGCAAGTCATTGACAATTAGAGTTGTTGTCATGGTTGCTTCTCGGAAACCTTCCAATGCTGATTTGTTTTATTTATGTATATATAATATATTTATATCTGTTGTCAACTTGATGACAACAAGAACTAGTTGAGGGATTTACCTCGTGGGTTTAGTACATCGTGGGGAGCTTTTTTTTTTTTTAAGCATGCATATATTATAAAAACCAACCAAATTGTTATTACACGTGGGAAGGTGATTCCCGTAGAGTCGCTTAAAAGACATCTTTTCACCAACAGGTTTCTCTTCACCATCAGACATCAATGGCGTCTGTTGGAATCGAAGTTTCTGGATATGCTTGTAACTGTCGACCACATCCTGGGGGGCTACGCCCCCCAGGACCCACCTTCGTAGCCCAATTGAAAATATTCCAACATTCTCCCCCTATTTTCAAAAACATAAAACAAAGTTAAAAAACTTTAAATCGGAGCGGCTGCATCACCGAAGTGACTGCCTACGTACCCGAGTGGGATCAAGCCAACGTAGTTCTAGCACAGTTGAGACTAAGCATCATCGTTGAAACCAATACATAAATGATAGGTACCTTCTGGGTTTGAACCTTCACTTAGTGTAAGAAACTCAAAGCCTTATCGAGATTCTATGGTGAAACTAGTCTTGAACCAAGTATCCCTTATGATAAAACCGGAGTCTCCACACATATTGATTCCATAAATCATGTGTTCTGTAGCCAAGCACTATAAAGGCCTTGTGCTTATATCCTTATTCATGAGTCTTCTTTAGAGAACGGTCTTCTTCTCTTAGGAAACGGCCCACATTTCCATACTCATATAGGTAAGTCTAGAAGGTGTTTCTGCGAGACACCATTTACCAATCACAGACTCATTAAGGATTTACATCCATCCTATTTTCTTGCAGAAAAAACCAGCACTAACTTGAAATTGGAAGTTTTATGTTAGTGCTCCATAATCTACAACCATAACTTGTTGGTACCACATTGAACCTTGTTTATCCTTTTCAAAACATAGGTTGGGTTTCTGCTATGGGAGATCAACCTTCCTTCACAGACCTTAGTCCCATTTCATTACATTTTATTGAAGCAACTGAATTTGGTAGACTTTTTGTGAATGGGTCTGCCAAATTCCTCTTTGATTCAATAAAGTTAACCGTAACCACTCCCCTCTTGAGTAGTTGCCTAACCATTTGGTGTCTGAGACTCGCATGTCTACACTTTCCATTATAAGTCTTATTAGAGACATTATAGATTGTAGCTTGATTATCACAATTAATCAAAACTCCTGGAAATGGCTTCTTCCAAAGTGGAATTTCCATAAGAAGGTCCCTAAGCCATTCTGCCTCTTTACATGCATTCGTTAAGGCTATCAATTCTGACAATATTGTTGAATCAGATATACAAGTCTGCTTCTTGGAACTCCAAGATACAGCATCACCCCCTAAAGTAAAAATTCATCCAGACGTCGACTTCGACTTGGATTCTACCTTGTTCCAGTTAGCATCGCTGTAACCTTCCAATACAGCGGGATAGCCTTGGTAATGCAAACCAAAATCAATTGTTCCTTTCAAGTAAGCCATAACTCTGGAAACCGCTTTCCAGTGTTCAAATCCTGGATTACTTGAGAAACGACATAATACCCCCACAGCATGGGCTATGTCCGGTCTTGTGCAATGCATAGCATACATAAGACTCCCAATAACACTAGAATACTCAAGTTGTGCATGAGTACGACCGGTGTTCTTCTTTAACTTGATAGTATGGTCTAAAGGAGTAGGTGCTGGATCGTCATCAAAGTGATCATACCTTTTGAGAAATTTCTCAATATAATGAGATTGGGTTAAAGCCAACTCATTCCCCTTTCTTAGGATCTTAATTCCCAAGATTACATCAGCCTCTCCTAAATCCTTCATATCAAAGTTAGAGCTAAGAAACTTCTTTGTTTCTTCCACAACAGATATGTCAGATCCAAAAATAAGCATATCATCAACATACAAACAGAGAATTACACATCCAGAACTATCATGCTTACTATAGATACATTTATCCGCATCATTCACCACAAAACCATATGACAAAACCACTTCGTCAAACTTCTCATGCCATTGCATGGGAGCTTGCTTCAAGCCATAAAGAGATTTAACCAACTTGCAAACCTTATTTTCTTGTCCTAGCAATATGAAACCTTCAGGTTGTTCCATATATATCTCTTCTTCCAAATCTCTATTTAGGAAGGTAGTTTTGACATCCATTTGATGAATAATTAACTTGTGAATAGAATCAAGTGAAATTAAACAACGAATAGATGAGATGCGTGCAACAGGAGCATATGTATCAAAGTAATCAATTCCATGTCTTTGCCTATAACCCTTAGCAACTAATCTGGCTTTGAACTTATCAATGGAACCATCGGCATTCATTTTTCTCTTGAAAATCCATTTACATCCAATAGGCTTTACTCCCGGAGGTAAATCACAATATATCCAAGTACCGTTGGTCAAAAGAGAATTTTTTTCATCATTGATAGCCTCTTTCCAAAAACTAGCATATTTGGAACTCATAGCCTCAGCATAAGTTTTAGGGTCATCATCAACATGCATAACATATTTGGTAACACTAATAATTCTATTCTTATTACCTTCTACAAGATATGTTATAAAGTCTGGACCAAATTTTTTCTCTATTCTTGCTCTCTTACTCCTTCTAGGTTCGATATCTTCTATTGGTTCACAAGTATCCTCCATGTCTCGAGTAAGAACAGAATGATCATCATTCTCATTAGTCTCTTCAGATTCTAGACTAGGTAATAATGAATTCTCTATGGGTTGCATTTGGGAACTGTTCCTATTTAAGTTCTCAAAGAATTCCATATCTACAGATTCTATAATCTCAAAAGTGTCAAGGATTAAAAATCTGTAGGTGATACTATTAAGAGAGTATCCACAAAAGCACATTTATAAGCCCTGTTTCCCAGTTTTGGTCTTTTAGGATCAGGCTTTCGAACATATGCTAAGCAACCCCAGACTTTAAGTCTCTTCAAGTTTGGCTTCCTCTTAAACCACAATTCATAAGGAGAAACATTCTTATTTTTCAAAGGAACTCTATTCAAAATATAACATGCAGACAACATAGCTTCACCCCACAAAGAATTAGGCAGACTAGAACTTATAAGCATGCAATTAACCATATCAATCAAAGTTCTATTTTTTCTTTCATCCATACCATTTTGTTGAGGTGTATAAGGTGCAGTAAATTGATGAATTAAACCATGCTCTTGACAAAAGAATTTAAATTCATTAGGAAAATACTCACCACCACGATCAGAACGTAAAATCTTAATTTTCAGTCCTAATTGTGTCTCTACTTCTGCTTTATATATTTTGAACATGTCAAAAACATCATCCTTAGATTTCATCAAATATGTGTAAGCATATCTAGTACTATCCTCTATAAAAGTGACATAATACTTATTTCCACCACGAGTGGCAGAACCATGCAAATCACCCACATCACTATGTACTAATTCAAGTAAGGAAGAATTTTGTACTACAGACTTATGGGAAATTCTAGTTATCTTTGCTTGCACACATATTTCACATTTAGAAGCATGATCAATATTGCAATCAGAAATCAAACCTAATCTATTAATGTTTCTAAGAGAACCATAATTCACATGACCAAACCTAGCATGCCATAAATTAACAGAGTCAACAATATAAGCAGAACCATTGTTTATTAAATTAAGCTTAATCATCCCATTACAAGCATATCCTTGTCCAACAAACACACCATTTTTGGACAATACAAACTTATTAGACTCATAGTTCGTCTTGAATCCATCCTTCATAACAAGGTCGCCGGAAACAAGGTTCTTTACCATGTCATGGACATGTAATACATTAGTAAGAGTAACGTTCTTTCCCGAAGTAAACGAGAGTTCAACAGTGCCTTTCCCAATGACTTTGTTGTGTTGACCGTTTGCAGAGACAACTTCGTTTCCTTCTCCACTAACCGGTTCATAAGTCTTGTAAAGATTTCTATCCTTACAGATATGGACGGTTGCACCATTGTCGTACCACCATCCACTCCTAGTTTCAGCAACATCATTGGCGGCTTGCACTGCAATCACAAGATTGTCATCGACCATATTTGCCTCATTTTTCTGGTTCTGCTGTTGTTTCATTTTGAGACGACAGTCACGAGCAAAATGGCCGGGTTTGTCACAGAAGTAGCAATTTCCCTTCTTCTTACTCTTCTTGTTGGGATGATTCTTCTTCTTAAACTGGGTATCATTCTTAGGTCTCAAAGAATTTGGTGTCTCTACGCTATTTACCTTAGAATGGTTTTCAGACTGGGGACTATCCTTAAGTTCTCGTTTACGAGAGTCCTCTTCTATGCGAAGATGACGCTATAAGGCATCTAAATCATAGTCAGTCTCAGCATGCTTAAGTTTCTTCTTATAACCATTCCAGGAAGGGGGGAAGACGAGAAATAATAATACCAACAATAAACCCAGGAGGAAGTTCAATTCCAGCATCCTTAAGATTATTAACAATGAGTAAAAATTCACTGACCTGGGCAATGACTGACTTACTGTCAACCATCTTAAAATCCATGAAGTTGCAAGTCAGGAATTTCTTGCTGCTTGCCTCAGAAATCTTGTATTTGTTGTCAAGCGCAATCCACAATTCCTTTGCGACGCAATACTCCGATGTGCATTGTAAATGAAGTTTCCAGGGCATTCAAAATATGACCACGACACATGAAATCATCTTCCTGACGCTTCTTTCGTTTGTTGATCAATTCAGAGTATCCTCGTCTGATGTCAGCAGAATCGCCTCCAAACCATCTTCAAGTATGTACCACAACTTGATGGTGATCGAAAAACTTCACGTCTCTTGCCAACGAGTAAAATTTTCACCATCAAAACGTTCCAGCACGAGTTAGGGTTTGGTTCATCACTTGCAGTGGATTGTGCAGAGCATTCGAAGTTGAAGATTCACCCTCCATTGATGTAAAATTATTTGTCTAAAACTCGTTGGAAACTACTCAGCAATGGAGATGAAAAACAGAAACAGATTGTGGTTGTACTCTAAAACTTTCAAGGCTCTGGATGATTTCTTTTAGACAAATATTTCTACCATTCCAACGAATTGGCGATTGCAACAGGTATGTGAAATACTGACTTCAGGATACAATGAAAGTCCTACAACCGGAAATTGGATTCAAGGTTTGCACCCCTTGACCCAATCAAGAACACATGTAAAACAGATTCTGATGATGCTTTGTTTAAGAAAGAAAAACAGAAGAGATTTTCGATTGATTATGAAAACGACTCTGGGAGATGCTACTTATAGAGGTTTTCACGTCTGTTGGAAACAGAAAAGTTTCTCTTCACGAAACGTCAGGTCCCTACATCAACAGGTCGACCACAGCCTGGGGGGCTACGCCCCCCTGGACCCCCCTTCGTAGCTCAATTGAAAATATTCCAACAGAAACTAGATTAAATAACTTATTTGTTTGGATGGCCGTATCCGTACCAATACGCATTTGGTATCAATGCACCCCTCTCCAGAATCAACATCGCATAGCCGATTTTTTCCAAGTTATCGTTCACAAGGGACGTTATCGTGATCAGCCATTTGGAACGATAATAATTATCAAGATACTAACAGATTCACTTCTAGAACAACTGTTCTCACATTTACGCAAGGCTTGAGTTCCATTTCTTTCATGTACTACAAATTTTCGAAAGTCAGTTTGTTCACAACAACCAACAAAACACTGAACGAACAGATTTAAAGATCTGTTGACAAAAGAACAAAATAAACGAAACCTCTCTCTGTATAGGGCCTGCACGTTAATATAGGAAAGGCAAAACGTGTTTAGCATACTCTTTTATATCGTCTGACACCTAATTGTGCGCTTATGCACTAAAGACGAAAATCTAAAGGTACAGTAAACCATTACTCAAACAAAAGACTTAGTACTGCGAAGTTTCTTATTAGTCTGCACTACGTCAATTTTAGGCTTTTACCGATTAAACTCAAACCTCTTTGAACCTGTAAATATTAAAACCAATGGACTTTAATAAACGGTCTAGATTACCAAATTGAATCTCTTCAAGTTTCTTCCTACATGTATTAGAACTACACAAACCTATTCTGTTAGTGCATACACGGTCAGAAACTTAAAATAAATTAACACTGTGTTACATCACACACAAGATAATAAGAATTATCTGTCTTAAGATTGTTTGAAATCTTGTGTATAAACTGCAATAAGAATAAGAATATAGAATAAGGATGCAAACCAAATTAGACAAATTAAAGTCGAGGCAAAGATTATATCCTCTAGCCTTAAGAAAGATTCACCTCGCACTGGTGCTTACTTGACTATCGTGTATGTCTCCTAGGATACAACGACTTTCTTCTCGATGTAGTAGCACTCTAAACTTCGAGAAATGGCGAACCAAAAACTTAAAGTGATGAACTCTCTTAATTGACACAAATTTAGAAGATTTCTATTGAATGCAAAAGGATGATTACTAGTTTTTTGATTGATTTTCTAACCTAATTTTGCAGGGTATATATATATATATATATATATATATTAATGGTACCTCTTTTCCGAATCGTCATGTTGCTTCATGAAGGGTTGTTAAATTCAAATCTCAATTGGAATTCAAGAAGGGTTTTCTTAGTTTCACAGTAACTAACTCTTACTAACTTGACCAAACACTATAAGGTCCAAACCATATGTGTACAGCCCATTTACAAATCCAATATATAAAGGATTTTCCATTCACACGAAAATTGTCACATTAACTACAATTTTCCAACAGTGTTGGATTTGTTGTGTTAATTTCAGTTTCATTTCTCATAGAAACAAATATATTCATCCTTTTTAAATTTCCATCATATATATTCGACAATGACCTTCACGTTAGTTCCAGTTAAAAGCTCAACTCCGTAGCTTCTTAATGGGACCTGAGAGATCGATTTGATGATGTTTATGTTCAGCCCTAGGTGGTTGCTGTCAGCATTCTCCATGCAGCTTTTCTTGGTGTCAAACTCAACTGCGACTATCTATGCTTCTTTAGTCCCATTGGTAGTTGCATTTACGATACCAAGCCATTGTCCTTCACTATTAACCGGTACTGCATCATCTGTCGTTAGTATGAATGCCATTCCTTCACCTCCAGGATCAGGTTTTCCCATTATGTTGAGTTCAAAAGTCGCATGGAAGGAAGCTACTGACTTGTTTATTTTTCTCCAAGGCTTCAATTTTTTTGCATAACACACACGTCCAGACAGATTCGACATATTGGCGTTACTAGAGTCGTATGTCACTTGTAAAGCATCCACATCTATACTTGAGTTTGCTATAAATAAAAAATCTGGAAAGTACCTGATTGGTATGGCTAGGTAGCTGATACGAAATCAAAGTGATACCTAGAGTATGTACTGTTGATGATAGGGAAAGAAAGAATGGAACACAAAAGGTAAACAAGATTATTTGACTTAACTTCCTCTTTATTACTTCTTAGAGACAAAACACCTATTACAGATAGCTTTGCTCATGTCTTCTTGTTCTTCTTCTACTACACGATTGTCTTTATATAGACAGAGAATCGTGGCTTACAAGTTCAACTAGGAAAAGAAAAAGGAAATCCTATATTTAGAACTTGACTAAAATTAGGAAACCTATAACTAATAGACTCCTTCTGGTGCAAGTTATTCCTGATATAACTGCATTGCTTCTAGTATCTTCTGGATACTAGATTGTAGACTACTGTAGACTTGCATCTTTGGCTAACCATGTACGTAGGCTAACCTTATAGACTATGGGTCCTCTTCTTACTGATACACCCGTATCATTAGATGAAGTTCAAGCTATGAACAACAGCAACATTACCCATGACCAGCAAGAAACAGAAAAACTGACTGGTGTAAAACATAATATGTCAATCACACAGAGACGCTCATAGGCTAAGTATTTGAATTCTATTGCCTTGCTATACCCTATTAGGAGAGTTTATCAATGAAGATTCGGATTTTCGATTAGAGTTCTTTCAAGAAAATGGAAGTCATCGACATTTTAGAAAGGTTAGAAGAAGAACTGTAAGAAAATGCAAGTCATTGACAATTAGAGTTGTTGTCATGGTTGCTTCTCGGAAACCTTCCAATGCTGATTTGTTTTATTTATGTATATATAATATATTTATATCTGTTGTCAACTTGATGACAACAAGAACTAGTTGAGGGATTTACCCCGTGGGTTTAGTACATCGTGGGGAGCTTCTTCTTTTTTGAAGCATGCATATATTATAAAAACCAACCAAATTGTTATTACACGTGGGAAGGTGATTCCCATAGAGTCGCTTAATAGAATTTGGTTAAGAAAAGTCGGGTTCGCTTGGTCCCATATTGTTGTTGAGTAGTTTCCGGCTTGGCTACCACCTGCCACATAGTTTGCTGGCCCGTCTGCTGCTTGGTTTCCTTTCCTATAATTGAGTTGAATAGCACAAAATGGAATTTGACGCATTCTGTGTTTAATTTCTGCGATCATTTCTGAAATATACCAAGGGGTTTCCGTTGGATTTTTAATGAAGTGCATGAGATTCTATGAGTCTGTCTCAAATAACACTTTTGTCCATCTTCTTTCATTCGCGGTTCTGATTGCTAACACGGTTGCCCATGTCTCTGGCGTGAGCGTCGTGGTTACTCCTAGAGGTTATGCATGAGCCATTACCGTTTGCGCATTCGAATATCTGCAAATGAATCCTGCTCCTGCCATACTTGGGTGGCCTCTTGCTACCCCATCAGTGTTAACTTTAATCCAATCTTATGTTGGATGGCACCAACCCACCTGAATGGTCGTAGTGGTCCTGGTTAAGTTTGTTGTAATTTTGGGAGGCGGTTCCCCCGGGAGAACTGGTGGGGAATACTTTTTCGCCCATTCAAATTTTTGTTGTTGTGCTAATGATCATGCCAGGATGTCTGTATGAGTGGATTGCGCTTGATTGAACACGAGTTCATTTTTGGACGTCCATAGTGACCAAAGTAGAAAACAACATGATGTAATAGAAGAGGCATTGCCATGTGTTTGTAGAATTTGTGAAATTATTGTTTGGGGGGTTTAAGGTTATAAGTTGGTTGTTACCCTGGGATGGATTTGTTGATATGCGGTGAGAAAGGATGGTCCAAGTGGACATAGCTACCGGGCAATGAATAAGCATGTGTTCGGCTATTTCTGGTTCGGAGTTGCGTCGGGGGCAAAGGTTGGAAGTGGAGAGGTTGATGTGATGTAGCATAGACAAGGTTGGTAAACCTTCATTTATAGATTTCCACAAGAAAAGGTGAATTTTTGGAGGACAAGGTAAGGTCCATAAAAATTTGGTTGTTGGTAGGGGGTTGGGTGTGCGTTATCTTGTTGTGTTAAAGACAACCATACCCTAATGCGGTTGTGTATTTTCCTGATTTAGAGTGGGGCCAGATTATTTTTTCTGAAATGGTGTCGGAAGGAAGGTGGATATTTATAATGTGTTGGAAAACATTAGTAGGGAGCTGTTCCGCCACTCAATGGCTTTGAATGAATAATATCTACCATAACATAGTTACGAAAAGCTTCACTCAGGTTCAGGGACATTTTGACGGTTGTTCCAGTTGCATTTGCGACAGGTTTGAGCAGCTACTAAACTTTTGTTTTTCTCGGCTGGTTATCCGACTCAGAAACGCTCCAAGGATACATGGGGGTGGTGGTGGGGGGGGGATATACTTTGCGGCTGGACATGTGATCTTTTTCTTTTTCTTTCTTGAAAAGGCAAATGATTGATTGGTCAGTCTTGGAAGCTGGTATGATACATTATTGTGAGCTCTTTTGTAAAGCCTATTCATGGTAAAAACTGCACGCTCAGCCGCTCAGAATTTATCTTTCTTTCTTTTTTTTCTGAAGAGCAAGAAAGTTTTCAGAAATATACCAAAGTGATGAAGTGTAGACTGTAGAGAAACAAAAAATACAAAGAGAACATGAAGAAAGCACACTTAAGAGTATTAACTGACAAACCAAAGAAAACCAGAGCAATTTGATTATCTACTTATTTATAGGAGTCCATTCGAATCAGCCTAATCATCTTTGATATAAAAACTATCAGGACCTGCAATAACAGTTACCAACTGCAGGCACACACTTATGAAACACATGTATAATTGGCATATCTTACTGAGGCAGCATAAGCAAGTATACGTAGATGCATTACACAATAATCTCGAACCAACGGAAATGCCAAACTACTGAATGTGGTAGGTGTAAATAAAAAAAAAAAAAAAAAAAACTTTTCTTACATCTTATACACCAGAATACTTGCCTGACATACCCTGTTCTTGATTATCATCTCCTGAATCAATGTCATCATCCCCATTAATCTGCTTAGAAACAGCAGAATCGTGTTGCACTGGGACGATACTAACGCCGGTAACAGATTGCTGATAAAGAACTCCGCCCACAATTGTGAAAAGCAAGCAAACCAAACCAAGAGGACTAGCATGTTTATCCCAAATCAACACATTAATTGCGACTGTAAGAAATTTATTCACCACACCAGTAACTGTAAAAGCGGTTGCAGAAACTGCCTTTCTTGCCGCAAATCCGAAGAAACTAATGAGCAATCCAAACAAGCACGACAACAATACAGCGAAAAATGCACCAGATCCAACCCAATTATCGGTATTAGATTCCCACGCAGCATAGACATCAACATACTCTCCCGTTAAGATCCACAATATCGGTGCCATCATCAAAGACAACAAATTGTTATAGAATACAAAACCCCAAGTGTTCAATCCAAGATTTGTGACCATATGTTTGATGTAAACCATCTCGGTAGTGATTGTTATCAAATAAGCAAATGCCCATGAATAAGCCGTTAAACTAAAACCCGAATCAGTTGAAACGTATCCAATAGCACCACCCAAGATAACCAACAAAGATACGAAAGTGAGTTTCGAAGGACAAGGTTGTTTTCTAAAAGCAGTATCAGCCAATGCAACCAAAAGAGGTGTCAAAGATCTGAACACGATAAAGGTATCAACATTGGCATGCCGAAGGAGATTGGTATTTGTAAAGATGGCTAGAAAAAAAACAGTAGCAGCGGGTAAGAATTTCTTAGCTGTTTCAAATGTGAATGGATCGTGATACAGAAACCCTAATTTTCCAAGAATCCAAACTCCTAAACAAGATGTTAAGTATTGTAAAGCTGTTAGAAGACCAGGGAAATTGAATTGTGTAATTGCATACTTGTTAATGACTGCAAGTAAGCTAGAACAAAGTGCATAACCAATAACTAAACTACTTGTTGCATAGTATTGCTTTGAAGAATCAAATTTAACTGAAGTCATTACTGTAAATCTAATAGATCTAGTAGCATAAGATTATATCAAATCAAAATACTTGAGATAAGAAATTGAATTTGATACTTTTAATGTACGAAATGAAAATGGAATTTATAAACTCACTGGGGGAAATTCTCTTGAATTAACAGGTAAAGCAGGAGATGAAAACCCTTAAACCCATTGGAGGAGAAGAGTATCTTAGCACTGTTTGAATCTCGATCTAACAAATTAATTTGAGAGAAAAATAAAAGAAAAGCAACTAAAACCCTAAAATAATGTGAGATCTGACAATTTCGAGATTCAACAAATATCTTGTTTATATGCCTTTGTTCACAATAAAAAAACAAATTATTTTTCTTATACAAAATGTACGGTTTTCCTCGTAGAAATCATAACTATTTAGGATTCCCACCGATCCCTCTAGATTTCCTTTTTTCTTTCAAAGACGGACAAGCGAGTTAGTCCGATCCTGTATCTTAAGTTTCCATTTTTTTTCTCATTTTATCCCTTAACCCGAGTTAGTTTGCAACCATAGTTAATGTAATATGGGTTTTGAGGTATACCCGAAAAAAAAAAATCGCTTCTGAAAAAACCTATTAAAACAGTGAAGATGGAATAATCAGGAAATTGAATAGGAAAATTAACATGAATAACCCATTCAATAGATTTACAAACAACATTACCTTTAATCTACTTTGTTACAGAGAATGGGTTTTTGTTCCGGAGAATGAACCAAGAAGAAGACCAATAAGAAGAAATAATAGAGAAGACGGTGGTCACATTGTTATTTCCTCCCACATTTCAGGCTAGAAATTGGACAACGTTGAGCGGTATGGTTTAATCATCTTTCCTAGATCTAGCTTAATTTTAAAATTTTAAAAAACTTATTGTTTTGTACAATGCACCTTATGTGTTTGATAAAATGCCGTAAAGATTTTTTCTGAAATTGATCGTCGTTTAAGCATTCTAAGAAGATTTTGATTAGTGGGTTCTGTTTAAACACAGGTTTATAGTATTGAAACCGTATATGGGTTTGGATATTAATCGTATTTTTACATTATGTTACAGCTTATAGTTTGATATTAGAAGTTGAATTGTGGTTGCAATGAGAAGCTAAAGTTAAACTGTCGCAGTTCACAGAAGATTTTCAATGATGGATCGAAGGTAATTCTTGATAATACTCCCTCCGTCCAACTTTACTTGCCAAAATTGTGTTTTTTTTAGCAAATTTGTACAAAAAAAAATGAAATATTTCCCACTAAAATTTTCTAATTATCAAGACGGAAACAAAAACTAGGATATCAAAATTTGTATATTAAACAAACAATTTGGAAGATCAATGGTGTATGTGGAAGTAATTTGAATTTCTTTCAAGTTTTTGAAAAATCCAATTTTGGCAAGTAAAATTGGACGGAGGGAGTATGTGATTTTGTTCCAATAGTTTCTTCTGCAGTAGTAGGGTGATTTTCTCATCTGTGTATTAAGAGCTTATGTTCTTAACTGATAATTAAGACAAGATGAACATGACTACATTGGGGAGATAGAATCTTGGTTCGATTGAATTATGGACATAAATTTTACACAACTTTCGTTATATTTTCCAGAAAACATATGGTTATGGGCTTATGATCTGAACACTAAATCCAAAATTATTTTTGGTTAGCAGTTACAAACTCTTTTGTTGGAGCAATCTGGGCAGTTATGTTATGCACAGCATAACTTATCAATGCCGACTCATCACACATGGATACTGGTAAGTTGTGTAAGTCCCCAGGGATGAGCATTTATTGTCTAATTATCTGAATATGAATACTGCTAAGATGTGTAAGTGCAATCAAACATGTAAAAACCGCCTGTAATTTGTATGGTTGTTTTTCGGTTCTACGTTTATAAATTAACTGCTATCAATTGTACATGTGAAATTATCCATTATAGCTGTACTGTACACTTTGTTGTTTGTATAGGCGCAGAATCACATCTCACGTGCCAATTGCTTGTTTATTATGCATATTAGCATAAATCTTCCAAAATTTGTTCTAGGAATGGTTGTAAATTCTCTTTGATCCACAATCCCGCTGTTATTTTGTCTTTTCTTTAAGTTTTGTGCATTCACAGGTGTGATAGAGTTTTTATATTGAACGAAATTAATGTTTTTCGTCTATTGTAGGAACAAGGTCAGCTTGCATAACGCTGCCACCTTGGCACTTGTAGATGCTGGGATTCCGATGCGTGATCTCGCCAGTTCTTGCCGTGCTGGATAGCTTAACATCAATCCTTTACTTGGTATGTCAGTTTGCTATTTTCTTAGGAATTTTACCATATAGAAGTTTTAAAACTCAAGAGCTAATAAACCTTCAATCCCGAATATGCCAGATTTGTACTTCGTTGAAGATAGTGTAGCAGTCCCTGACGTTATTGTTGGAATTCTATCCAAGATGGATAAAGGGACCCTACTTCAGGTTGAATTTCTCTTGTTTATTAAAGTGTTATAAAATCAGAAACAATCAGTTTATTGGTTGAGCATGTTTTAAGAAATTTCCTTTTTTAATTGCAGATGGATGCAAAGCTACCTATGGAGACCTCTGAAACGGTAATGAAACTCGCGGTAGATGTGTGCAATGCACCATCAGAAACCCTTTACAAAACCTTAGATAGATTCGTTGGAAAATGGTAAATGAGAAAAGCTTCAGACATGAATAAGGTTACGGTGTAAGAGAATTGTTGACAGCTGGCGATGACACTCGGATAATAATCTGAAAAGCAGGATACCCGTATTTCCGCCATTTTGATATATGCTGGATGTTGTAAGTTTGGTTGATACCTCGATGTGAAAGACAAGGAGAATGAATAAGGTTTTAGCTGTTTAATTGTGTAGAACGAAAGCCATCAGCTACCTTCACAGTAAGTACACATATCTTATATTTCAAATCATATGCTAATTTTTAACCATGTTAAAGAAAATTGCAATTGGATTTATCTTTGTGATGATAGTTAAAAATAGTTTAACCAAATGCAGAGAAACTCTGTATTGGATTGTGCGCAAATAAGAATTCTGAATGAAAAACCGGTCTTGTATAAAAAACCTCACACAGACACACTGCACACATGGTTGTGATCCGCGTCAAGTTCAGACGTTAAATTGATTCCTTTCTATATTATGTTTATTATTGTCTGTTCTGTTTTCTATAGGTGAGTGATAAAGAGCACAATGATCCAATTAGTATTATGTTTATTAAAGTCCAGAATTGGACAGTCTTTGAATACCTAGTTGACAATGGTAGGATCCATGAAGATGGTGATGGTACTTATATAAAGTAGTATTTGTGAATGCATGGTTTGAAAGGGAACTTATGTAACAAAGGGACAGTGTTAATATAGACTAGTCCCACACTGTCATAATAAACGTGTCACTGCCTGATCCATCATATCTGAGTCGTCCCCCGGTAATATTTGTCGGCAGCTATGCTATGAAACTTAGGATCTCTTTAGAATTTTTTGCTGCCGTGTCCATAAAAAGAGTTATCAATTTATATTGGCTTACCTGTTGAATTTTACTCAACAGACAAGAATTAATCTTATATAAGGAGAATGTGGTTGTTTCTGCAATTTAAACAATTGTAACCCTGACCATGTGGATAGTGGTGTGCAGTCAAACAAACACATAAGAGTATAACATCAGCAATAACCTGTTCTCGGTTTTCCTGTGAACATTATCAGTAGTGTACTAACACATGTTTTTTCCGGTTGAATGTTAATGTTCCGTAACTCTTAATTTTAAAATACCCCGTATTCCGGTATTTTTTTAAATTCGTATTTTTTTGTTTATTTTCCGGTTGTGCAATCCATCCCTACTGAAAGCTTTTCAGTTTGTTTAATCCTTCCATAGCGGAAACTTCTGATGCTCCCAAAATGTTTGGTGATTTCCCCCAGCAAGGAAATGGTTGACTCACCATCAGAACCGATAACAGATGGATCCCATGGTGCTTCCAAGTGGTGGTTGCATTAAAAAAACCATACAGACCGTCAGCTTAGGTCCATAACAACTCTTGTGAATAAAATGACGAGCGGGGCATCCGATGTTACTTTCCATGTTACTTTAGAGGATGGTTTAGGATTACTTCCACACTGGTGTAGGTAACCAACCGTTTAATTCAATATTAATTTTGTAGAAGATTCATGTTTATTTGGGTGCATTTTATTCATTCCCACTTGGGTTGATTTTAATCACTGCCTAAAACTGTAAACAATACTTGATCATCATCCTTATGTGGAACTATGGGGTAGCGTAGTTAGCGTGTATGACCTTCCAATTATAGTAGTTATTCTGCCATGTACCAAACCGGTGGTATAAATACCTGTGTTGTCATAATTTATTCTCAGTTTCAACAGCGTAGGTGTTTTTCTATTTGGAAGTAATGTGATCCATTAGAACAAATCGATTTGTATGTTAATACATTATCTATGAGATAACAACCTTTAAATCAAGAATTAAATCCATCGAGCATGAAAATGTGTTTGCAAAGCATTACAATTACATACCCCCATGTTCATCATTCTTCCTCTTCCCTATTAAGTCCATCGGTTTTCGACTTATAGGTAAAACAGGGACCACCGGTCTGCTGTCAAACCTACCAAAAATATAAGGCCAGCGTTACCGGGAACAAAGCAATTTGCTATAAGTTACTTTTTGTCGTGGTATTCAGTTCAATAAGTAAACCACTGCCTATTGTCTTTCTTGCGGCCTAATAAATTTAATTGTTTGGTAGTTTAAATTTCAAAACAATGTTCCATCATTTATGGATCCTTTATGTTTGGTAATTCTCTGTGAGCGTCTACAATGAACGAGGAAAAAGTGTAGTAAACCCACTTTTGGTCGAAAATTCAATCACAGTGGGCTGGAGTATAACCATATTATTTTGTTTTAGTTGGAGAGGGAGCGTGATTCGGAGTAAACACCAAGTTGTCCCATGAGCTGGGACCTTTTAATGTTTCTCAACTTTTTCCTTGGGGTATTTTTAAAATATTTTATTAACTTATTATGGAAAATGCTTTTAAACAACATCTCGTTGCGGTGGATATATTTTTCCGTGATCACCATTTCACGACCCGACATTGATTAACATTTTTTTAACCTTAAATTAACTTCCCCTATGAAATTTATGCAACCCTAGTAAAGGAATACCTAATTATATAAATTGGTCTCTACCTTAATATACCCAACTTTTTAAATTCTCCTAATTTAAAAGTTTACCCAAGTTATATTATTGGGTATTATTCAACAAGTTACCCAGTTTATATCTAGGTACCCAATATATTTTGAAGGAGTGCGACTTTGTGGTTCTAGGTACCAAATACGTTTTTGCTGAGTTATATAATGACAGTCGTGATTCTAAACACGCAAACTAATATGGCGCCATTAGTTGGTGGAGATGGTACAAACGAAAATTAAATTATTCGGTAGAGCAGAAGTAATGGAATTTCGGATTTGAGTATTGTTGATAGTGTCTGTTGCTGACTGTATTTTGGACAGGTTATGAAAACTAAAAACAACAATCCTTCCACATACCGATAACATACTACAACGCAAACACGTACGAAAAACTACAGTCTTTGATTACGAGGATTCTCTCTGTAAACGAGATAATTAGTGGGCTTGTGGATGACCGAGTTTTGGAGTTGCAACTCGAGGCCGCACGACTGGAGATACAAGCTATACAGTTGGAGGGTAAAGTCAGTTTATGGCATGATAGAGAAGAAGCGAGGGTTAGACTTGCGATGGATGCTGTCATTTTTAGTTTATTAGTAAATTGTAATTCGGATTAGCAACAGGTAGGGCACCATATCTTGCAATTATAAACTTTATATTTACCAAGTGTCCTAAGTTGTACAGGTACAATATTAAGAGGTATAGGGTTCTACTAAATTAGGGTGCATTATGTACCTTATATGTATGTATCTAATAACTTAAAATAATAGAGGTACTTCAGTCAGTGACAGTTCAATTGATGTTTTTCCTTGAATCTATTTTATTTATTTGATTCAAAGAATCTTTATTAATCATGCGTTAGGTGCACCTAAAACATCAAAGAGTGAGGCGGCGGTTCAAAAACCCATAACAAGAACCTCAACCAGGAGGAATCAATCAGAAAAGGTTCCGGGATCCTCACCACAATTACCAATCGATACT
The DNA here is from genome assembly GCA_023529315.1 of Papaver bracteatum. Classification (NCBI taxonomy): domain Eukaryota; kingdom Viridiplantae; phylum Streptophyta; class Magnoliopsida; order Ranunculales; family Papaveraceae; genus Papaver; species Papaver bracteatum. The sequence goes on along the minus strand of JAJJWX010002266.1, from coordinate 20,452 downwards.
GAGGGTAAGTTCATTCCATGAATAACTTCGCGTTACCCATTAATCACCATACCTTGCAGCACACACAATTTTATCTCACACTGGACCATTAACCTATGCAGTGTATGTAACAACCAAATTGGGACCTAGTGGAGAGTTCATTTGGAAAAAAAAACGTACCGAATATGGGAGACAGCATCTTAGACGACGGAATTATTACTAGGCAGCCATACATTTAATTCACTGTGATATTTTGTTAACATAATAATTCTTGGCTGCAGTGTGAATCCAACTAGGCACCAGATTGTTACGTTGCCAAATGGACGCTTTTCAGGTGTACATAGATGCGTCGATTTTTTGGTATGCTACATGGTTTTTTGGAAATGCAGGGAAACCCTTTAATGTATCAAGCTCAATTTTTTGGACCTACCTAAATGTTAGCTAAACTGATCTCAGTGGTATATATACTAACGTCTACAGATACGGGAAATGGGGATTACAATACAGGTGTAGTCTGTTAGACAGCGGTACGAATTACAACATATGTTTTACTTTTGGTATGGCAATATGTAGTCGCAGTTCATGTAAGCCAACCTGAATACAAAGTCTGCCTGGTCAGATGAATGTGTATTGACAAAAAGTTTAGCCGGTTATTAAAGAAGTTTAAGGATATTTCACGATTGTTGAACCATGTTTGTTTCACAGATTGTTATGGAGGTGATACCTCAAACAAGTAATTGTTGAGGTTATCCCAACACTTGACAAATTTTTCTTCGTCTTTTTATTTGCACGATGTGTTCTCGTTGCACATGTCCAAACTGTAATCTTTAATAAGAAAAATATTGACTGTGAATAATTCTTGTGTATTCTTAGTAGAGCGATTTTCAATATTAGTGGTGAAAAACTACGGAGATAATGAAGTCAGAGTTGTGCCAGTAACGCGGTGTAATCATCTTTAACTTTTGGCGTAACTTTTGAACTATTAGTTCTTTTTCATTGAAACTACATAAATGAAGAACCTTATGTACATCGCGGCAAGTTAAATGCAAACAAAATATCACCACCTCTTAAATGCGACTATTAACTTGGAATACGTATATACCCGGACCGCAATCTTGAATAGCAACATTGTCTTTTTTAGTTCATCATTCAAAATTTCGGTCCATGTGGTTGCCGCAGACCAAATTCAATTTTCTCTTAAGATGCCAGGGAATAATATGATATGGTATTCTTGAGTGCTTCCTGAAAATAACCGGCCGGTTGCTGGTAAGTTTTTTAGATCTGGACTGGGAGAATCGCCAATCTACTTAACTTATTTTTTACTGAAACATTGGACAGTTTGCATAGGGACGGTCGAATAACAATTATCGGGAAGATTAAGAGAAAATAGTATAACATTAATCTGGTAGGAAAGTAAAAATACCGTATAAAATTTGTTGGGTACCTAAGTAACAATGTGTCATAAAATAAATTGGGTAAACAAAGTAAATTAAGAAAAATTATTAGTTATGATGTTCGGATGACAGTACAAGTTACAATCGATACCTGATTCAGACGGTTGTGTAACTTAAAACGGAATATTCAGATAGGCGTAAAAATAGTTTAGGAACTATTTTTGGTATAATAAGAGTGGTCAATCCCGGTCAAAATTAACCCCTCTGGTTCATACTTGTTTAGGCAAACAAACAAAAAAACAGTTCCAGTTACTGACATGTTTTGCTAATAACATTGAAATAAAAAACTGGCCAAATCTATTACCAAACCGAAAAAAAACACAAACGCCGAAAACATATTATTTCCAGCATTAAATTCATTTATAAGAGTCATTTATTTTCTGATTGAGCATATTTTGGAAGACCACCAACGATACGGGAAAAGTTGGAAGAAACTTTAATTCAAACTACATATTGAAAACTAAAAATGGAAATTTCTCGGAATAAACGATTACTTAAACTTATATACTTACTTTCTCGTCATAGTTCAGTCGAACACAGGTACCTAATTCTTCGACTACTAAAGTTTTGTACGTGTAAATGTGCGGGAGTGTCAGGTAAATTTAACTGGGTATGCCCGCCATTCGCTATTATTTAAAATATTGGGACCATATTCTCCAAAAACCTCAATAATTTTGATGGGGAACCCTGATGGAGGGTCGTATAATTTTTACTAGGTACATCATCCAGTCTGTACTATAAAGGTTATTGGGTGCGTTGTTTGAGTTTATAATGCTAGAGTATATCGCTTAACGGGGTATATGTGAAGTCCAACTGGCAGGTGGATAGCATGACCTGTTATCGGTACTGTTTTTATTATGAGATTCTATGGTAATAGTCGAAGGACTAGAGTGTTGTAGTAATAGGAACAAAATTTTATCTTAAATAAAATCGTGTCTTTAAACAACACCAGTCTATCTGGGTAACCTAATACAACAATGGTTTACGGAAATGAAAATATTACAGGGTTGGTTCAATCATTTACCAACATGTAAGAAACAATCAAATCACAAAGTATCTAGAATATCAATGGGTTAGTATCAAATGGTAAACCGTAATAAGATACACTCGAATAAAATATTTTGTACCAAACAATCACTAGAAAACGGGGTTCACAAAGACGAGATCTACGATCAGTGAAAACGTGCCATATTATGACGACAACACCTGCCGTTGACTCGACCATCCCACGAATACCATCTGCGCAGGCGCTTAGAATGACGCAGAGGGGGGAAGATACATCACTGAAATACAATACATTGATTTAGTTATAGGCCATGACTGCATTTAGTATTACATTTAACTCATATTTAAACAGGGATGGATGATGGCCATGTCCCCTGGTACATCCACCAAAAGAAAAAGATACATTCATACAAGATGGCCAGTGTTACGTGACTAGGCGCCACAAATTGCACAACAAAAAGTAAACTAAACTATATGGGGATAACTACATGCAACCGCAAATGCTAAGTGCGGGTAGGACGAGGAACGGAAGGTGTGTCACATGACCTTTTGTTATGACCCATCTCGAGACATTGACTGCACCTCACTGAAACTATCACAACATTTTGAGACTCCATCCTCTTCCTCTTCTTTCTTCGACCACCATTGCGCTTCCAAATGAGTGGAATTATGTATTCAGAAGTTGGATCATACGGCCATCTGGAGTAACCTTCACATGGGGAAAGAGTAACAACGTAGGTGCGCCGATAATTGTCCATGGAATACCTGTCATGGAAGTAATCTTCCAGATCCAGACCCATACGCATTATCGACGAGCATGCATGTATATAGGGAATACCAACACTTTGGAACTGTAAACAGCTGCAAGTTCGCAATATAAGATCCACATAATACAATTCTCCCAGGTGGTCGACAGAAAATTTGTTGTTCCCGTAACTAGTGGGAATGCATTGTTTCGTCTTGTTAACAACCCTGACCAATTTCTTCGATGCGTAGCGGGTGATGGACTTGGAACGCGTGAAACTCTTTTCATGACGCTTGGCAAAGTAAACAGCTGCCTTAACGCGAGTTGTCTGCACAAGTGTGGCAACAGGGTAAGACCTGGCAACACAGAGTTGAGAATTGGTGGACTCGCACATATTGGTGGTGAATATACCCCACCTTTTCAGGGGAAACAGATAAGATTGTGTCCATAGTGCCTTGTCAAACTTAAGTAACCAATCTGCACACCTTGGCGAGGCTTTACGGATCTCACCCATGTGGTATTCAAAGTTTCGGGGAAGAGCTGTAGTAGCGGCTATCCATATGAATTCACGTACTGTGTCATCGTTGAAAGTAGAATAAAAGTTCTCCAAGAAATGACGCACACAGTTTACATGCTTAACCTGGGGCATCACCACATCCATGGCTGCTACTAACCCCCCACCCTTGTCTGATATAACAACCAATTCATTAATCCACTCGTATCCATCAATTACATGTAACCAAAGAAGATTCAAAAACCAAATACAACAATCCTTTTTCTCTGACTCAACTATGGCATATGCAATTGGAACAACACCATTATCACCATCCTGTGCGCATGCAACAAATAGGATGCCAGGATAATCACCCCTGAGATGAGTACCATCAACTGCAATAACGGGATGAAGATTTTTCCGGAACGTTTTAATGGCAGGACCAAATGCCCAGAAAAAGGCGCAAAACATACCATTCTGATTACGGCCCAGAAAAAGGCGCAAAACATACAAACTTAAGTAACATAACAAGTGTAGTCTGGTAGTCCAAAACATCGTCGTCACTCTGGATTTCATTACGATCTATGCAATCTTCCCTTTCCATTTGACTATCACCAAAACATAAAGGTAAAACTAGAATTAGTTGATATAACAACTACGACCACACAGGTTTTGAGTTTAAAAATCAAAGACATGTCACCTAATATATCCATCTGCATCTGCATTCAAAACGCGGATCACCGGCATTTCGTCCATAGGAAACTCATAACCAATTGCCGAAAATGACCCATCAGTTCTACTGCGTACAGCTGGTTTAATAACACACCTGACAGTAACTGTGATTTGTCAAGTTCACAGTAACACAACAAATATACTACAAGTTTTATCTGATAACCCTTGCAGTCTATTTACCTAGAGGTACCACCCATTTTTGACCCTTTAGACGCCACAAAAGGCCTGGGAACAGGGAGAGGGTCTTCTACACATGAGATAGCACCCATGAGTTCAGACCCGCGACCACCTAATGACCTAACAACAATGCATAAGGTGAGCCTATATCAAGCCAACTTTAGTTAGACAACTTTATTGGAAATATCTAAGGCCGTGCACAATACCTCTTAGTCTGGTCCGGATTATCCAAGATCACAGGTGATGGAGGTTGAGGGCAGTAAAAATCATTTGTACATAGTAACTGCACGATTGGATCCAAATCACAAATATCATGTGGGACACTAACTGGTGGACTCCTGAAAATTTACATTACAAAATGTAAGCAAAAGAGTATATACCATGGCTAAAAACCACAATAAGGGGATTTATCCGAACCTGAATATTCTCCCGTCAGGGATGACTGGGTGTAGGGAATTTCGGTTGTCAGTAAAAGGTCCATTCGAATCTCTAAATGAGCATCGTCTCCCATTAGTCGTTACGTGACCATCAGATGTAGGTGGACATTCATCTCCAACAATCTCTTTTGTGCAGAACCGAAAGACACTGTTTAATCCATTGGGATCATTCACCACAAGGTCTGCAAGGGTCAAAGAATACGATATACCAACAAAAACAGACACCCCGGGGCTGAGGTAAACCCTCAAGTACACTTTGTAATGCTTCCGAGGGTCGAGGTTGAAAGAAACGTGCACATCTTTAATAAACTCCGACACACCCATACTGGTGGAAACCATATGCATATTGTTAACAATTGGGCCAACATATTGAGGATCATTGCTTGAGGGATCTTTTATCATCCCACCAGACGACAATATCACATTAACTAGTTTACCTCCAGAGGAAACAACACCTAATTAACGTTAAGAATTAGTCAGATAAACACTCAACAAACAATTGGATCTAAAAGCAACCAAGCTATTGGAAAAATTTGTTATATACAAAAAACAAAGTCCAAATTAATTATAAGTAAAATTTCTGGGAAAACACCAGCCCTGGAAGTTTACAATCTGTTGCAATTGATTAAATTTCAACTACTGAGACCATACAATAGTTTAAGTTATCAATGTGACACAAAAATATAATAGTTGCTCATTCAAACACGTTGGAGCTGTAACTAGCAAAAGAAAATCCACAGTATAGTTACACGGCATAATTTGCATCACTAAACTCTTACACAGATCACCTAATTTGTCCAAACCCTGCTGCATTTGGATACCATAGGCCTCCTACACTGACATGATACATCAGCATCAAATCAAGAACCAAAACACGCTTCTAAAATCAACAACATATTCCCAAAACTTATCCAATGCTTCGAATAGAGCAAACAAATGCTACTTCTATCTTAATTATCAGTAAATTCTAAGGTTAATCAATTTACAATTCTCAAACTGCACATCAGGCAAAAATCATGGTTCATAAATCAAATTAAACCTTCACCCACTGGCTCAAAACCATATAATAGCACAATCTGGTATCTATTTCACCCAATCGTAATTTTTCTTCTTATCCAAATTATAATACATTACTCTATAGATTCTTTAACTCTAGAATGGATTTAGATTAGGCATAAATATTTTTTTCAAACTATCGGTTTCACAGTATCACACTTACCCTAAGTGATTTATACAATAAAACCATAATTATTAGGCTTCTGTCATACTACTGGAAACCCAAATTAGGGTTCCAATCAAAAATACCTAACTACATCGACATGAAAATATACACACGCTGAATAGATACATAATCAGAAGTGGGAGAACAAAATAAATTTTGACTCACCTAGAGGACTACCGTCCATGGAAGCTGCGATTCTCCTCCACCAGCAAAAAATTTAGTTACAGTCAGGGAGAGGGAGAAGAAAAGACCGAGTCTGAAATATAAAGGAGAGGACGAATTGCTTTCGGATTCTCATATATGGGGATGGATTTTGTATATGGATTTTTACTATACCCATTTGAGGGTGTGGTTGAGTTAACTGGAGGGCTAAAATGTATTTTTGCTATCAACCAGGTCGACCGAGTCAACCTAGTCCGTCAATATTCATTGACTCAAACTATAACCGTCCATAAAGAGTGACCAAAACGTTAGGATTTCCTTGAGGAAAAGCCAAAATGTACCTGGCATTTGTAGGGAGTCTCCAAAACAATTAGGGGCGACATAAAAAAAAATAAGTTGAAAATAATTATATGTCCCTTCATAATAGGTAGTTTAGTTTTTTTTTTATTTACTGATTGTAAAATCTCATTTTTGGGGCAACTCTATATTCGTTAGTTATATGAACTATTTTGACTACCGATTATAGGCTCAACCAAATTAGGAAAATATATGATTTTTCTAATTTTTCACTTTGGGGCAACTCTATATTCGGTAGTTATATGAACTATCTTGACTACCGATTATGCTAGGATTTCGGTAAAGAGGTCCACTGTATAATCAAAATTCGGGATACCTTCATTTACTACCGATTATAGGCTCAACCAAAATTAAAAAAATATAGAATTTTTGCAAAATCTCATTTTGGGGCTACTCTATATTCGGGAGTTAAATAACCTAAATTCCCTACCGATTATGGTAACATTTTTGCCGAAGGTCTACTTTAATCGGGAGTCAAGATAACTTTATTTACTACCGATTATAGGATAATCAAAATTCAAATGATAGAATTTTTTGTAAAATCTCATTTTGGGGCTACTCTATATTCGGGACTTAAATAACCTAAATTCACTACCGATTATGGTAGCATTTTAGCCAAATGTCTACTTTAATCGGGAATCAAGATAACTTTATTTACTACCAATTATAAGTTAATCAAAATTCAAAATATAGAGGATTTTATTTTGGGATACTTTATATTCGGAAGTTATATAAACTAAATTGACTCCCGATTGTGGATTAACTTCCCGATTGTAAAGTTATCTACCAATTGTAAAGGGTAGTTTGGCCATTAAAAAAATGGGAGATAAGGGACAACCACATTTTACGTTTGAGTGACCTTTTTTGTCTTTTTGTGTCGTCTCTAATTGTTTTGGAGTCGCCCCTAAAAATGCTAAGAAAATGTACTGCCAAGAGAAATAGAATTGCTACTATGTTTCGCCGTATTTTAAGGACTTCTGCTCAACAGTAAACAAGCATGTTGTTTTTGCAAAAGCACCCGAAGCTGGGCTTAGACATGCGTCCAAGTCTAGTTCAATGCAACATGTCAATCTGCTATTAGTGGCTCATAGTCATAGCAGGTTTTGATTGTGTCAACTTAATGGTCAAAATTCAAAGTCATGTGTGGTTCGTTTCTTTGTTTTCACCCCTAAACTATATAATGTTGTCGTTGGTAAAAAATTGACCTGACATTGTCATTATGTTTTTGGTGTTGAACCCTGGTAAGGGATGAATTTTGGTCTGGTTTATTAGATTCAAGATTTAACTAACTAATCATAATTGTTAGGATAATTGGGTTCTTTATTAAGTTTATCTTGTTTAGGAAATTTCTAGATTTTAGGATTTTATGTTTGCATGTTATACAAAACATCTTCTTATTATCTTTGTAAAATCAACTTGGATGTGTCGTTTAACGAAAATATTTATTTGGGTTGAAACAACAAGTGACGTGCACGTGCATTGCACGTCGGCCATCATCACAACTTGGAGTAGAACGGGTATTTTATCCTCTGTGAGCGATGGTTTTATCATCACCCGTTTAGCAACATTTATATCACCTAAAGCCTTCACAACTAGAGTCCCCAATCCCTCACAAAGTCCCCATAATAGTTCATATAACGGAGATCCTTTTTGCTTCAACGGCATTCATTATATAAAAATGTTGAAAGTCAAACCATCTAATGGACCTGATCAATAGTTCAGACAGATTTTTTTCCAGAAATCTAACGACTTAATTTTATCCTTGCTCCCATTAAAAGGGGGAGATTTGAGAAATCTAACGACTTAATCGTTTGATTTTATCCTTGCTCCCATTAAAAGGGGGAGATTTGAGAGATTGATCGTTATTCGTTACTTTGCTTCTGTATGGAGTGGTTTATCATATTTGGGTCATGTTTACTGGAGTAGATTCTCCGTGTTTCGAATGTTCACAAATCGTTTTTGTTGTGCCGCATGTGGCATTTGAGCAGGCTTTTAATGCATTATTCATGTGATGGGTTTTTACCTAGAAAAATCAGTCGAGGAGTCACGTAATATCTAGGTTTTATTTATAAGAAAAAAAATCATTTGATCTTCACTTTGAAAGTTGAAGATTTTGGTTCCTATGTATCATCCGTCATCACCTTATTTAGTATAAGTATATTGTACATCACCACTTGTTTTTCCTGAATTCCTTTGCTTCTGTTACTCGGGAATGAAAAGCAAAGAGTCATGTTTGAGTTTATTAGGTAAGACAAACTCAATTATTATTTTTTGAAACTAGGCATAATTTTGTCCTGCCAACAAACTCAATTATTTGGTTTCTTAATTTTTGGTCAATAATCAATGAGGAGGAATCCGTTGATAGCCTCCTTTTTAACAAGTTTTGACAAGCCCACACCAATCATTGGATGACCAAACAAACCTCACGCAAAGACGGCCGAAAATTTTCAATTTAGATTTGGGTTATCGGGTACTGCCAACTCTCAAACACAACAGATTGAAGATTTGTAATTCTAGATTAATCCATATGCATTCCTTATGTTTGAATAATATTATGATCAATCATCCAGTTAAAATAAGGATGTAAATTGATTAAATAATCATTAAAGTTCCTATAAAATTGCCAAATAACGGAAAATGGTATTTTTGTTAACTCACTTTTTTTTAAGATATAACGTCGCTCAACAAAAAAAATAGAGATGCTTCGAAAAGAAAAGAAAAGAAAAGAAAAGAAAATATATAGGAGGTGCGATCTGCTAGTAATCAATCGAATAGTAGTTTTCCTTGGTTAATCAATCAATCCACTCAATATTTCATTTTGGGGTTTTGTTGTCACTTATTAAACAGGAACGGGTGCAGTTTTAATGAGAATCACTTAGGTTTGATTCAAGATATATATCATGGACCATGGTTTCACGAAGAACACTCCAAACATGGATGCAACCCAAGTAATGGAAACATATTTGATTCTCTACCATGGTTTCGACATGCCGAATCTTTTGTTTTGTTTTGTTTTTGGTAAAATGAGTTAACATTGAAACCAAGATCAATGAGAGAAAAAGAGGAGACTAGGGAAAAAAGTGAGAGAGAAATAATAGCAGTGTGTTCATCATATTGAAAGAGAGAAACTTTCAACAGAATATTATTGATTCATTACCAATTTGTCTGAGTATTACAAGATATTTAAAGACAAGATTAACAGGCAAATCATAGCTGGCACACGTGTGAGAGAATGACAGGTCATAGAACACCTCAGCTGACCAACACGTGAGATACAGAGAGGGAATAAGTAGTTTAAACCTTATCTTGCACTGCAAACAAGTTCTTAACCTTCACCACTTTTTGGAATTTTATTATCCCCCCTCAAGCGAATGGGTGATGCAACCACGTAAAGCTTGTCCCTGAGAGAACTGAATCTAGGATCATGTAGACTCTTGGTAAAAATATCAACAATCTGATCAATAATGTTAACATAAAACACATCAAGAGCCTTTGATTGAACTAATTCTATGATAAAATGATAGTCTAGATGAACATGCTTCATCCTTGAGTGCATGATTAGATTAGAAGCCAAGGAAATATAACTGATGGTGTCACAACCTAATCTTGGAATTCCTGGCAGAAGAACACGAAGATATTGAAGAAGAAAACATATACAAACAACCTCAGCAGCACTGTGAGCCAATGTCATGTACTCTGCCTCTGTGCTGGATCTTGCAATAGTTGTTTGTATCTTAGAAGACCAAGGAATCACATTAGAACCAACAAAAATACAGTAACACCATGTAGATCTTCTGTCATCTATACAACCAGCCCAGTCTGCATATAAGAATCCAAGTAAAAAATTAGGCCCTTTGGTGAAATGAAAACCAAAACCCAGTGTACCCTTTACATATCTTAGAATCCTCTTTGTTGCAGCCATATGAGAATCTCTAGGGTGTTTCATATGTTGACAAACTAAGTTAACAACAAAAGATATCCCTGGCCTTGTCCAAGTTAGATACTGTAAATCTTCCACTAGAGACCTATATTTTGTTGGGTTATCAAGAAGCACCCCATCAGTCTTAGAAAGCTTAGTAGAAGGTGAAAGTGGTGTGTTACATGCTTTATCCCCTTCCATATGAAATTTTAAGAGCAAGTCAACTGCATATTTGGTTTGAGAGAGAAATAAAGAATCTGCATTTTTAGTAATCTCAAGGCCTAAGAAGTAATGAATAGAGCCCAAATCCTTTATAAGAAATAGCAGTTGTAGTTGAGCAATAATAAACTTCAAAAAAGTAGCAGAAGACCCTATAAGCATGATAGCATTCACATAAACTAGTGCAACTATGATTTGGTCACTATCCTTAAGAACAAACAAAGAAGAATCTGTAGTGGAGTTCTGGAAATGAAGAGATAAGAGAGCTGAGCTTAGTTTTTAATACCATGCTCTAGGTTCCTATTTGAGGCCATAAATAGCCTTATGCAAGAGACATACATGATTAGGTTTGTCCTTATACACAAAACCAGGAGGTTGAGACATGTAAACAGTTTATTTGGGCTCACCATGACGGAAAGCATTGCTTACATCAAGCTGATAAATAAACTAGTTGAACTAAATAGCCATGGATAATACAAGTCTGATTGTTGTTGGTTTGGACACATGACTGAAGGTCTCATCAAAATCCATTCCATGTTGCTGATGATAGACCTTAGCAACAAGCCTAACCTTGTGTTTATCAATACTCCCATATGGATTTTTTTTAACTCTAAACACCCATTTGCAACCAACAATGTTATGACCTTCAACTGGAGGAACAAGTGACCATGTACCAGCATTCTGCAAAGCTGTATATTTATTTACTGATGCTACATTCCAAACTGCTTATTTCTTTGCTTCAGAGATACAAGTAGGTACTCTAGATATAAATGCAACATGCAAAGGATGTTTAGTAGCATCGTAAGATTTAGGTGTATAAATTTCATTCTTGCCCCTAGTAGTCATGCTATGATCATTCACTGTAACAGCAGGAGAATGAGAATGTGAAAGAGAAGGTACTGGTAAAATAGATGGAGATTCAGACAAAGAACTTGAAGATGGAGAAGTAGTGATAGATTGTTGATGGGGAAAACGGTTCGCTGGTTTTTAGGGAATGGAAAGACGACCATGTGACGGAGGTTCCTCAACCGAGCGAACTGCCTAACCTCAAACATATGCACTGCACGGGAATGCTTTGAGTTCAAAATATCAATCTGTAGGACTCCAGCCTAAACCAAGACAATGGCCATTCCAGATTCAATTCGGTCACAAAGAGGGAAGAGGGTTGATCTGTAGGAGGGAAGCTGAGAAATGTGTGAGACCAATAACAATTGAATGTGTTTAAGGTTTTTGCAAATTTTATGTGAATTGTTGAGTTCGAATAAGTTCTGGTCGATTGATGGAATTCTTGAGAGTGATTGCTCGAAAAATTATATGTCCTTCAATCTTGAATTCAGAGACTTATTTATATTGCTAGAATTGTAGACACATTGATCTCCAGTAAGTGTGACGGCTACTCGAGTGAAAGAGTGGAAAAGTGGGAAATCGTGATTTAACCAGTTCCATGTCGTGCGGAGACTTGGTTGATTGTCCACCCACTACTTTGCTAATTTCCTCAACCGCTTGCATGACTTACTCACATTTCTCATCGTGGATGAACACACGCTGTGTAGGCCGCCAGACCAAAACCCTAATTAATATCCCCCATGTGACGTGATTAATGCTTCACGAACGTGGATTCTGCGAAGCAGACGTGCATTTGATTAGTCAGTCGTTAACTTGATTAGACGATGAGCCTAAGTATTGTTCAGTGGAGCATGATTGTCGAATGCTCTAGGATTCATGGATCGAACGTCTGCTAGGACGTATAGTTCTCGATGTTGATAATTGAATCAACATGATGAATATTGATACTCTGAGCAATTATTGCTCGTGTGATGAGTTGTTGAATATTGATAGTTGAATCAATATTCGAGCATATGAGCAAGTATTGCTCATCCGATAAATTACAGAATATTAATAGTTGAATCAATATTCAAGCATTTGAGCAAGTATTGCTCATTTGATAAATTACTGAATATTGATAGTTGAATCAATATTCGAGCAATTGAGTAAGTATTGCTCATTCTATAAATTACTGAATATTGATAGTTGAATCAATATTCGAGCAATTGAGCAAGTATTTCTCATTCGATAAATTATTGGTAACGTGACCTAATAAAATATTAATTAAAATATTGGAAGCTGGACCGAATATTGTATAATTAATCCAGATGTTGATTACTGGATCAACATAAAATTATTAGTGTTTGAACTTGCTCGAAATTATGATTTGCAGAGCATTTATTCAAAACCCTAATTTTGATCAATTGCTTGTCAATTAATGATTTACTGAAAATAGGTCACTAAGTGAAGGAGTGACCGGCTACATGGGATTATGGACGACCATGTATCTCCCAAGTGCTCGAGTGAGCATGCACCAAAGTACTTTGTTGACCAGTTGGTGAAAGAATGATCAAATGCTGGTTTAATCATTTATTAAAATAGTGCTTGTGCGAGCGTTAGGTAGTAAAAAATAGTTAAGGAGAGATGAGGGACTGACCAAGGGGTCATGGAACCGGCCCATGGTGGTTGTGGGACCAGCTGACGGTCGATTGAGCGAGTCCCAGTCGATTGAGAGAGTTTTGACCCAATATGAGCAATTGATAGCAAATTAGGTCAAGATTATAAAGATATATGGGACCGGATTATTGCAAGACTTACGACCGGCCTTGGTCGGTCAAGGTAGCATGCCCGTGTCATCACAGTTCATGTGTCTCAGTCCTGAGAGTTTTGGGATTTTCTGGTGCGCGTTTGAGCAATACTTTGGATTTTCAGAAGAGTTTGATCTTGACTGAAACTCTCAATTTTGCTCGTGCGACCAATATTTTACGTGAGTGGCCTAGTCGGTCGTGTGACCGTTTGACTTTTTCATGGTTTGGGCAATATTTGAGAAAATATTGAAAAACTAGGGTTTTCGCTTAAACGATGGAGTTCCATGAGATGATGGAAATAATATATGAGAAAATAAGGGATTGTGAGGTATGGGACCGTGGCCCGGTCCCGTAACACCTTACCCTATTGTCGTACGATGAAAGTATGAAAAACTAAGAGTTTTTCTCAAACGAGGGAGTTTGCTCAAATGAAGGAATTTCATGAGATGAGGGTAACAGAAATAAAATAGCATAATGGGAGAGGGGAACCGGCCACGACGGCATGACCGGCCGGCCGGTGGGCCCTATCCCACACCTCTTATTTATTTTATTTATATCAGAGATTATAAGATTAAGCAGAAGCGGGTATCGGTTCGTACCTTGAACTTGAGCTCTGATTGTGAAGAAGAAGAAGCAGCAACAACAACAACGTTTCAACACGACGATCAGCAGGTACTACAATCTCCAAAGATGAGCACAAACTTGATTCACAGGCTAAGAACTTAAAACTTTTTTCTCCTAATGGTAACTCTCTTTAGGGTTAGAGTTACCACTTTTCTTATGGTAAACTTATGTGTGATATTGGTGGAATCATGTAACCCTTTACACATATGTTATAGATGTTTATATAGGTTCCAAACCCTAAGGAATATGGAACCCTACCGGATTCGCCACATACAATATGGGCGACCATATTCGGATCCAACCCAAATATCTAACATCTTCCACTCGCACATAGTGTGTGTGGATTGTAACAGAAAAAAGAAAATTTCATATTAGTAAATAGCCCGTGCGACCGTTGAGGTACCTGCATTTTGGGAGCTCCATACTAGCAGATCAATATGAGTCAGCATAAAGACATCAACCCTTTGAAAAAAAAATGTTTATATCCCGTAGTATCCTAGGTCCATCAAAATCTCATTGGTCTAGACTACTCTGATCCCTCGTAGAGCTAGTATAACCCTCATGCTAGATTATTGTAAATATATTGACACTTGTGTTGCAACTCCAGCAAGGCAACCCAAGTCGTCGACTATGAATATAAAACATTCATGAGTTTAATGACCTTTCTTTCGCCCTATTGCCATGAAGTTTCAGAATCAACTGCTTTCCCAGATATGTACCCTTTAAGCCGGATCATCCATGGCCACGGGACACATACTAAAGTAGCAATCATTGAATCTTTACTTAATAACAAAGTCAAAAGTCGTAAGGTTACCTGTGTATAATCTAATTATCATACGGATTCACATTGTGAGAAAAGCAGGGAACGATTTTCGCACCTCCGTAGTGGTCGCAAGCACGCATAATATGAAAATGCGCTAGAGTGGAGTTTTACTTGACTAAACAAGTATATGTCACAAACTCTTACACTCTACAAATCTTGAGTTTTACTTGACTAAACAAATATATGTCACAAACTCTTACACTCTACAAATCTTGACTAAGTCGCAACTCTTGCGCCTAATCCGAAATTTCTAACTGCTCGCTTTCAATAAGCGTCGTAAAAGAGATTTCTTATTTGTCTATCCTTTAAGGTATGATGAACAGTAGGTACATTCATCATCGATCTTCACTATATAGATCTCATCTTGGTATTTCCAAGGCGATGCATCATCTCATCTTTGCTCGCTCTCCTTAACGCCAAAAGGTGACTGCTTATGTGAGTAAGCCAGTCCATACCAGGTAACATATCAATCAAGTTTTGACATAATACATTCTCTATGCACCAATGTCAGTGTGTATATCCATGCCCATAAGTAAATAATCAATCATAACAATGAACCATTGTCAAATTGTATTGATTATTAATAAATATCCATAAAACATATGCATCTACGATCATCATGTTTTAGAAAAATAAATAAATAAATAAAGAGACATCCATTACCACCTACGTAAACCTAACGCCCTAACATGAGACATGAAAACATCTATTAAGGAGATCAACTATCATCAATTCTGTAGGCATGTACTCCAAAACTATTTCTTTCTTCGCAAGAGTAGCTCTAATAAAACAACACCTCCTATCAATGTGCTTAGTCTTTCCATGGTACTTTGGGTCTTTTGCATAAACAATCATTGATGTGCTATCAGTGTGAATTTTTACCGCATCAATAGCGTGAGTGACAAATTCAAAACTCTCAAAGAACCTCCTTAACCAATTAGATTCTTGTATTGCAGCTTGACAAGCTACAAACTCAGATTCCATTGAAGACATAGTGACAATTGACTGTTTCTTACTACTCCATGTGATGGCCCATCCATTTAGCAAGAAAGCATACCCTGATGTGCATTTTTGCTCTCCCATTTCGCTATTCCAGTTAGCATCACAATAACCACTGATACGTAGATATGGACCCTTGTATCATGAGGTCACTCGTCCCTTTGAGATACCTTAGTATTCTCTTGACCGCTTGACAGTGCTCAAAACCAGGATTCGACTGGTACCGACTAACTAATCTAATGGCATAGCATATGTCAGGCCGAGTACGCATCATAGCATACATCAGGCGCCCAATTGCATTGGAATAAGGTACCCGCGACATCCTGTCTTTCTCTTCAGGGGTATTAGGGGACATCTCAAGGCTTAAGTTCTGACCTTTAGCAACTGGTGTGTCTATGGGCTTGCAATCTTTCATGTGAAATCACTTAAGAACCCTTTTAATGTATGTCTCTTGTGAAATACCCAAAAGTCTCTTTGAACGATCTCTAAGGATCTTAATCCCGAGCACATAGCTTGCTTCTCCCATGTCCTTCATCTCAAAAGTTGAGGACAACCACTCTTTTGTGGCGATAATAATTTCCATCTTACTTCCAGCTATAAGGATATCATCAACATATAAGGACAAGATAAGGAAACCTTTATCGGACCATTTAACGTACACACAATGGTATTGCTCTATCATCGTAAACTGTAAGGATTTACCTTACGATTTGGTTGAAAACTTGAGGATAATGGTTAGAGAGGAAGAGAAGAACTCAGAAAAGAAATTCTAGATTTACTTTTTCATATCCAGCTCAACCACAAGTTTCAGGATAAGTAGCCACTCCTCACCCCACTCGTGTGAGAAGCACGAGACCATAACGGTCCGTACAATTCAAAAGATAATTGGGCGCCTTTATCTGTTGGACAGCCCATTACAAGGGCGGCCCACACAAGTGGTTAGCCCTTAACATCCCTTCCTAACAATAAAAGCAATTAAGACAAGACAAAATAAACACAAATAACTAGGGTCCTGACAATACCCTCTACTCTTTCAAATCCTTGACCTCAATGATTAACTTTGGAAATTGGTTTGCGATGAATTATTTGTCCCCCTATGTAGCATCTTGAGTGGCTAAATTCTCCCACTGTACCAGCACTTGAGGGATATTGTGTTTACCCTTCTTCACTTGCCTACTGTACATAATTTGCAGAGGAGTTACCTTCATTTCATGGTCCTTGTTCAACTTGGGCAAAGTAGTTTGAGGAAGTTTCCCTGCTCCTATCTTGGCCTTCAATTGAGAGACATGAAATGTTGGGTGAATTTTGGACTCGGGTGGAAGTTGCAGCTTGTAAGCCACCTTCCCAATCCTTTCCAGTATCTTGTAAGGCCCAAATATCTTAGCAGCCAACTTTAAATTCTTCCTTAGCTGCACTGAGGTCTGCCTATAAGGTTGTAGCCTCAAATACACTCAGTCTCCTTCCTTAAACTCTCTTTCAATTCTCTTCTTGTCTGCATGTTGTTTGATTCTGTGTTGAGCCTCTTGAAGCACTCCTTTTCACATATGTCCCACTGCTCATCTCTATTGCACATAATCATCTGCACTTAGACTGATTCAAGCATATGTTGAACTAACACCAAACTGTGGAGGGGCATATCCATACAAGGCTTTAAATGGAGTGAGGCTGGTATGATAACTGGTGTTGTACCACCACTCTGCCAAAGATAGCCATGACACCCATTTGCTAGGTTTATAACTGGTCATACACCTTAAGTAAAGGCGGGAATTTACTCTCTCAGTTTGCCCATCTATTTGGGGGTGATAAGAAGTGCTCAAGTGTAAAGAGGTGCCCATTCTTATCAGTAGACACTGCCAGAAATTGCTTAAAAAGATATTGTCTCTATATGATACTATTGTTTTTGGAAGTCCATGAAGTTTAATGACTGAGTCAAGCATTACCTTTGCCACTGTTGCTGCTGTGTAAGGATGACTTAGTGCCAAGAAGTGGTTGTATTTGGTGTAGCTGTCCACCACCACTAAGATTACCTCCCTTCCTTCATATTTTGGTAGGCATGAAATAAAATCCATGCTGATATCTTCCCATGCTTTCTCTTGAATTGGCAGTGGCTGTAAGAGTTTTGCTGGAAGGGTAGTGATAGGTGTGATAAACACCTAATTTTATATCTAGTATTTATGCTTTCTCTGCTAGTTTTCTTGTAAATTATGTATCTTATGTTTTGTTTTTGAGTATTTAGGTACTTTGGAGTCATTTGGAACAAAAGGAGAGGAAACAGGGCAAAAGCGTCATCTCAAGTGCAACTGCGGTTGGAGGCGGAATATTTCTCATATTTGCTTTTATTTCTTCATCCCTATCTGAAAAGTTTGTCGGCTTTAGTGATGCGAATTTTGTCTGAAAAGCATGACTGTTTTAGTGATGAATGAATTGAAGGAAATAAGTGAATATGAGGAGTAAAAGATGGTTGTTGTTGGTGGAATGCGAAAGAAATCATCCATTTGGAGCGTAAAAGGAAAAATGACCAGTTCACGGGCGAAAGATACTTGGAGCGTGTTGTGGAGCGCAAGGAGGAGGTGAAAAATGAATCGTCGGTTTGCCAGAACTGACGATTGAGCAAACAAGTGATAAGGCGGTCGGTTCCCTGAAACCGACAAGCACTGTGTGATCTAATACCCCTTATCCTTGTCACCTGGGTGGCTATAACCAACCCCAATTCCTACACAAGACCTAAAAGTCAGTGGGAATTATTTCCCAATCATTATTCCCAAATCAGGGAAGAAATGGAGATGGGTTTGTCTCAGCGTGTCATGTGTGTTGCTAGAGTTGAATATGGAATGAATTGAGCTAATTAAAAGGGATGAATGTTGCAGTTCTTGGTGAAGCTTGAAGGCCTGATGGTGCTTTCGATTCACAGGTTAGGGTTTTTGTTGGAATTCAAGGTTGGGAGTGAATCTGAGTTCAAGCAGTAGATGATGATGCTGCTGAATCTAAATTTTATCAAGTTTTGGGAGATGGATCTGTGATGTATGAAGCAGATTGAGTGTTTCTGAGCTTTAAGTCAACAACCAAGATGGATGGGATTCAATCGAGAGGAACAATTATAAGGTGGGTTTAACTGGAAATTGGAGTTGCAGTGAAATAAGAGAAGTCCTGGCATCATTTGAAATCTCAGAAGGGTTGTGTTGATGCTGCCTGATGATGGAGATTGAGCTCAACTATTGATGATTCTCTGTGACTGGTTTAGAGATGAAGAATGAGAATTTGAAGATGGTAAAGGGTTTAGGATGGTTGTGGTACTGAATCTGAGTTAGGGTTTCAAATCAGTGGTTGCAGCTGATATTGGTTAGTGGTGAATTTGGTCTTGTGGTTGTTGCAGTGAAGGGTTTGTGCTCAGTAGTACAACTGAGGTAGCTGTGGGTGTTGAGCTGAAATGGAATAATTGAAATCTGCAGCTGAGCCTGAATGGAGCTGTGGGTGAGATTGCAGAAATGGCTTGAAGCTGTTATTGGTGATAGGATTGCAAGGAGATAGTTTGAGCTGCTAGAAGAGATTGGTGTTTCTTATGGGTGAATAGAGCTTGAACTAGAAACAGGACATGGTTTCAGGTGGTCTGGGTGATTGCAGTTGGAGCCACAGCTGATGGATGTTTTTCATGGGCTTGTGTGGAGCTGAATTTGAGATTTTGAGCTGCACTTGGAATAGGAGGACTTGGTTTGGTGCCTGAGATTGAAAAGATGATACGGAGGTTGAAAGGGTTAACTGGAATGTGGCTAAGTGAAGTTGGTTATTATGTGAATCTCGGGGAAGTATGCATAAACTGGTGGTGTTGGTAATAAAACATGTAATGGATGTGATTGGCAGTGGTGTCTGAGATTGTGAAATTGGGGCTTAGTGATGGATGAGCATTGCGGAGCTGGCTTTGAGATGGAGATTGCGGTTGTTAAAGCAGTGCACTGAGGTGTTCTTGCAGGGGTGGCTTCGATACAGGGAGGAAATGCCGCAGAATGAGGAGATGGATCTACAAATAATTGGTGGTTTTTGCAGCATAGGCAGGTATGGCTCGAGAAGATAATCGGCTAAAGCTTGGTGAAGTTGCAGAGGCGATGCTGCAATGGATGGAGTCTCATAGTGATGCTTCCCTGACATGAGGAAGCAGCAGCACCTCAGTGCTGCTATGGAGTTGTGTGACTGCAGTCATCCTATGGAGCTGTGGTAAGCTGCAGTGAGGACACAAGACTGTTGTGCAGCTGGGACTTGAGATCTGGAGGTAATGTAGCTGAACTGAAGTGACATGACTAAGAGTTGAAGCTGCAGTTACGAGCGAAGGAGAAGCTTAGTGGGTTGAGACGATCAGAAGACTGTTGTGCAGCTTGTAGAGATATATCCTACTAGTCACATATGAATCATAACTTGGGTTAAATTGATTTAGTGCTTTTACACATTTCGATTGCCTTGATTAGTCTTATTCCATATAG
>JAJJWX010002264.1:0-14063 GCA_023529315.1 Papaver bracteatum | reverse complement strand
GAATTCAAAACCTTCACATACTCTGAGACTTCCTGTTGACACCCCAATTTCGCACCTTCCATGGAAAATATCATTCTTGTACTTCGGAGCCGAATACAAGACAAATTCTTTGTGGAACAATTAAGGATTTTCATATCCTTTAAATCAAGCTCATAAACACTACCAATCAAGCCCACAAGCTCTCAAGCCCACCAGCTCTACCAATCAAGCCCACAAGCTCTCAAGCCCACCAGCTCTACCAATTAAGCCCAAAAGCTCTCAAGCCCACCATCTCTAACAATCAAGCCCACAAGCTCTCAAGCCCACAAGCTCTACCAAATCAAGCCCACAAGCTCTACCCAATCAAGCCCACAAGCTCTACTCAGTCAAGCCCACAAGCACGGCTCCTACCCATTTCATTATCTTTCCAAACCTGGGAATTCCTTCTATCACGTTAAAGAGGAGAAAAATGCAAAGTCAATGGTGAAATAACGGAGTCATTTGGAGTTCGTATGCAAAAGTTACGAGCAAAACGAGAACTCAGAAGACGTTAAGGGGGCGACCACTTTTTCATCCTCCACTTATCATCACCAAGGCTTTAATTAGTAGGACTAACTCTTCATATACGTGTCATATGGAAGAATTTGTCAAATTTGGTTAAAGAAAAATAATCAAGTGGGACCCACATCACATGGGAGAGTTAGTAAGTGTTGGAAGAAAAATCATTTTTCTTTGGTGGGACCTACATGTGTTGAAAAGAAAAAAAATTCTTTGCAAAGGACAATAGTTTTTCTTCACGCAGGAATTTTGGCATCCGGATTAGGCGCAGGAAAAGAAGGAATGTTGTCGGGGATCTGCGTATATAAAAGGAGGTCGAATGAAGACTTCAAAAAACATTAATTTTCTCACAGAAACCTCTCCTAACATTAATTTTCTCACAGAAACCTCTCCCAACATTAATTTTCTCACAGAAACCTCTCCCAACATTTTTTTCTCTCACGAAAACCTCTTCCAACACCATTTTTCTCGCTACTTTGTCTGAGAGAGAAAACACTCTTTATTTCTCCTCATATGTTCTAAATCTCTCTGTGTTTTGTGATTTAATCAAAGAGAAACCAAGTTTTCTTTCTTACATAATAGTTATTATTGTCCTATACATTTCTAGTTTATTTCCAGAAAACCCAAAAAAAATATAAGTAGAAGTATCAAAATCAAGTATCGTCTTTAAGTTCTTAAAAGATTAGCATTAAATTGCTGGTACTTTAATTACTTTCTCGCATACTTATGACGAGAAATCATCGTAAGAATCTTTCCAAGTTTCCGTATCATATTTCAGGTATACTAATTGCCTATCTTTTCGGTAATTATGTAGTTATACGGGAACGGAATGGTTTTTCCATTTCGTAGTAACACCGCAGCTACTCTTTACATTACATAAAAAATAATTATGTTTTATTATTAATTTTCCAAATGGGATAAATCAAAGTGTGGGTATAAAGCGGAATTCCCTCTCACATTAGATCCATTGCCAAGAAAGTAATAATAAAGCAGGCAATTGTTCAAATCACTATTTATCACTGTTCACTATTCAATCACTATTCAATCACTATTCGTTATTATTGATAATTATTTATAAACATTCCCCTTTAATTATGAAGTAGAGGCCAATCTTACGATTGGGCGGCCGATGGGTGCCTAACACCTTCCCATCCCGTACTAGAATCTCCTTACCCCGAACTCTCTGATAGCAGACCATAAATATGCAAGTCATAACTAGGTTTTTTTTTTTCCTCAAAAGAATTCAAACTAGTCAAAGGGTCCTGACTCCCCTTAGTCAGGTGGAGACTTCAAAACATCTCTTTTCCTTGTAGAGTTGGCCCTCTTACTAACGAACTAGTAAGAAATTATCTCTGCCAGACCCTGTGTGATAAACATCCACGAACGGATGAGCACATGTACCTCGCCCCATAACAATTATGGACAAAAGAATAGACCGACACTCGACCCGTGCTAAAGGCCTCGATTTCTACAGTGGCGACTTCACTGGGGATCAAAGAATAGACCGGCACTCGACCCGTGCTAAAGGCCCCGATTTCTACATTGGCGACTTCACCGGGGAAATAACAAGAGATTCGACTTGAAAAATGATTAAAGGGAAATTTTATAATCTTTTCTTTATTATATACTGATATCATAGTTCAGATTTTGTGATTTCAGGCGCTTATACAAGCGTAAGCAACAATAACGCGAGGGGGGGCTTACACTCGTACTTGGCATCGGGGGGAGGAAGGAAGACTGATCAAGATGGATTCTTCACAACATGGGAAAGGGGAAATCAACAATCCTGACATCCTCACCTCAAAGATAGAACAAATCATTGAGGAGAAACTCGCCAATTTCTTTAAGAAGTTGCAAGATGAGGCTAGAAATGACGGAAAAGGCTCAAATTCTCATCAACATACAAATGGCTCTGGATCCAAGGACGATCATCAACAAAAAGATCAAAACAAAAGAGGGGAATCCGAAAATACAGGCAACGATGACCAAATTCCAACACCAAACAAAGAGAGCTTGAAATTCGATCATTTCAAAGAACATGTAATGAAGAGGCTGTCAATAATTGAGGACAACACCGGCGTGGATGGTGAAGTATGGTACACTCCTCCAAGTGGATGCTTGCCTGAAGGTTTCAAATTTTCAAAAATGGAAAAATATAATGGCAGGGGGACCCCGGGTCTCACATTAAACCAGATCTCCAATACCTAAAACCCCAAGGTATAACCGACGATCGGTTGCTAAACTTGTTCCACCAAAGCTTGATCAAGTTAGCCCTTGATTGGTACCAACATGCAGAGAAATAAAAAATCTATACATGGCCAAGTCATGATTAATTCGTTCATTTAACATTTTGCAAAAATACAGATCACTCAATAGCCTTACGCCCTTGACTTGAGTCCCTTCGACAAGGGGCACATGAAGGTTTCATCGACTGGATGAGTCGGTGGGAAAAGAAAGTATTCGAAATGTTCAACGCTCCATCAGAAGAGGCGCAACTAAAAATGCTAATGAAAAATCTCTCAATGTCTTACAGGGTATTCGTCAGCATGTCTGCACCCGAAAATCTTTCAGATTTTCGAAGGAAAGGAGCAAGCATTGAGGACGCAATGAAGGATGGTGTATACTCCGGATTCAATATAGGGCAAAGCTCGACAAAGAAGAAGGAAATTAATTATGTCAACCCAACTATTACAACACCTACTTACATCAGAGCTGCAGGGAAAGCGCCGATCACCAATACATTCCGCCAATACAAAGGACAACAATATGTCGAGAAAAGGTGGAGCCGGAATCGGGTATTCTCTGAGCTAAACGGAGAAATAAGTGATTTCCTTCCTAGGCTAGTTGAGGAAAAATTAATTCAACTCCGGGATCCTAAACCTGTACCTAATCCCAAACCTCGGGGTTACGACGAGTCAAAGACGTGCGGCTACTATCAGAGTGCAGGACACGATACCAATTCATGTTTCGACCTGAAACATCTTATCCAATATTTACTGGAGGACGACAAGATAATCATCGAGGGGGTGTCAAAGCAACCTAATACACAACAAAATCCACTTCCAGCGCATCAGGGAAATCAGGGAATTAACTTCATTGAGGCGGATGGCGCTAAAATACGTCAACTATCTCTAATATCGGACCGTACAACAAAAGAGAAGGTCCAAACAAATGAAGCCTCCAAATTCGTTGCTGAGAACAAAAGGGAATCGGAAAAAGGTGCCCCAGACGCCAACATCCGTATGATGAATAAAAAACCATTGTTCACCATTGCAGGTAGCGGGAAAGTCGTATATTATGAACGCCAATCAGAAAAATGCGAAGAGATACAACATCAAACAAGGGGAGGAAGACAGTTCAAGCCTCTCAATTTGAGAAATGAAAACCCAGGTTTCCTAGCAAGGGGCAATCCGGTTCAGATCAGGCCAAGCAATCAACTTGAAGCTATAAAGGAAGACAACTTACTCATTGAGCAGTTGCGAAGAACAAAAGAAGATATCTCAATTTGGGGATTGTTAGAAGCATCGACCAGTCACCGTCAGGCTCTGCAAGAGGCACTAAGTCTGATGCATGTTCCCACAAGAATCACTCCCAATGAACTAGTGCACCTAATCGACCAGGCCACGAGACCAGGTGCGATTACTTTTACAGATGACGACCTGCCACCGGAGGGGAAGGACCACAACAAAGGTCTTTACATTACCATTGGCTGGGAAAATATGATTATACCTTCTGTCTTCATGGATAACGGTGCTGGCGTCAATATATGCATATTGAAAGCGGCTAAAAAGATGGGGTAGACATGAGCCGTATCACTAAAGCCGATGAATCAGCCTTGACGGTCCGAGCATTTAACAATGGTAAGCAAACAGGAATCGGTGAACTAACCATCGAAATATGGGTTGGTCCATTAAAAACCTATGCTACCTTCTTGGTAATGGACATCTCTGCAAGCTTCAACCTCCTTCTAGGTCGTCCATGGATGCACAAGAATGGAATAGGTGCATCTTCTCTTCACCATAAAGCCAGATTCTGGATGGGAAATGAGCTAATTACTGTACATGGAGATGATGGGGAAAATGAAATAAGGTCCCATCGTGATCTCAGTGAACATGATCCCAGAAATTCATAACTACACAGCAGAAATCAGACATGAGAACAAAGCTAGAGCATCAAGTCATCACGCCTGTACGGGTCAATTTAAATACCAGAATCGAAATGTTCCGAAAATGTTACAGAAAAGCAAGTTCTTTCCGGGAATGGGTATGGGGCTCCGACAACAAGGGCCCACACAACCAATAATAATACCTGGGAGAAAGGCGTTTGATACGGCAGGTTTAGGATATCAGTCGACCTACCAAGACTCTACGATATTCGGGAGAATGCAAGAAGATCAAGGAATCGATTGGAGCCGTCAACCGTCCTTCCAAAAGTGGTTCATCCGTAAGGGAGGAGAAAAAGTTCCAACACCAAACACACTAGCAAAGATCACACCCGTGATAACAAGAAGGAGTTCTGACCAAAGAAAAGAAACCGAGGAACCCGCCTATGAAGGAGTAAGTCATCTTTTTTCTCCATCTTCCACTGACAGCGCAGGCGAACCCAGCGGACATAAAGGGGAGGATGGAAGAGAATTGGAATTTCCAGAACGAGAGGAGAGTACAGCGAGCTCAACCCCGGAATCGAAGGAAATCCAAGAATGCATGGTCATTGCATGCTCAGAGCTTCAATTTCGTAGAAGGAGGAAATTCCCTGTCTATAACGGCAAAGGCTCCCCCATAAAACACCTCAAGTCATTCTTGTGGTACATGAAGCCATTGAGAATGAACAAAGAGGACTTGAAACAACACTTCGGCGAAATCTTAACTGGGAGTGCGTTCATATGGCATTCAACTAATGACCGAGTTCTGCAAGCAGCATGGCCAGAAATGATCAATGCTTTCATCGAATATTTTTCAAAAATTCGACCATTGATGATCGATCAAAACCTGGAGCAGCACCTCGAAAAACAAAGAGAGAGATTTTGGAGGACCAATGCCAGGAGAAAGATCAATCATCTTATAGAAGAGTCTGCATGATAATTCCCAACGAATGAGCTAGAGATCAACTCAAGAGGTACTACGCCTAATCAAAGGCAATATCCCGGCATAACTAATCCATGCATATCCTCAAAGATCAACTAGTTTTTCATCACTCATGATTTTTATCATCGTTTTCTTCTTTATCAATTGGTTTTCAAAAAAAAAAAAAAAGTTTATTAAGTTTTAATTTTTTCAAAATAAAAAATAAAAAATAAAAAATTCTAAGGTTTGTTTTCAAAATAAAAAAAAAAAAAATTTTAAGTTTTATTTTTTTCAATTTTTTTTTTCAAGGTTTGTTTTAAAAAAAAAAAACAGTTTTCCTAAATTTGTTTTAAAAAAAAAAAACCAGAGAGTTTATCGATGATGAAAAGCTTAGGATTTGGGTATGGTGTTATGAGCAACCAGATAGGCAGCTGAGCTAAACTCTCCAAATCAAAATTTCAGTGTTTTGTAGATTTTAAGTTTTTTTTATTTTGTTTTCAAAAATAAAATAAAATAAAATAAATGCTGATGATGAAAGCCTTAAGATGATACTGTGCCTTGCACACGTACCAAATAGGCAACTGAGGCAAAAATTTCTTGAGTATTATTTTAAGCCAAATCATGTTCTAACCATGCTTTAAGCTTTTGTGAACGAAGAGTTATCTGAATTAAGGCCTCTCCACCGGAGTCAACAATCTACAAAGTCAGTGCAAGTCAAACCAAGGACAAGAGCACCACCAGAAAGAAAATATTTCATTCACAAATAAAGGAATTACAAGATCTTCGTCTACAACAATGAAAAGCATGAACTCTTCCTTATCTGAAGGATACATGATCCAAATCGAGAAAAAAAAAGAAACAACAACAATAAGAAACAAACAAAAGAAAAGAAAAAAGAAGAACAACAACAAGAAATAAAAAATGATCTGACGGCAAACCAAAGAAGAAGAAATGAAAAACAAATAAGGAAAGGGAGTGATTTTATCTGAGTCTAGACCAAGATCCAACTTCTTCACCATTTCCCATTGATCGAAACCAATGTGTGATATTGGTAAAAGTGTCCATGTGACAAACTATATCTAGACATCTTTATCCCAAGCAGATCACCCATACTTGTCAGAATACATATAAATCTGATTTCAACTTTGAAATATGGATTTATATTTGTACGTATTTTGAAGCTGCATATGGAACGATCTTACATCTTCCCCTAAATCATCAGATCTTCATCTCCGAGCCGAACATTAATCTGGATCTCAAGATTCACTACCATCAAGCACAGAAAGAAGAGTATTTATACAGATCTGTACTGAGATTCCTCCAAAGACATCTCATTTCAGTTATCATTACTTTCAGCCGCTCAAACTACATCTCGCATACTCCACCAGTAAATGATTACTATGGCGATAAACCAAACAAGCAGAAAGTAGAAGAACATGAAGACGGTGATCAAGAAAAGAAAGATCAAAGTCCAGATCCGGCAGATACAAGAAAGATCTGAAGAAAAGATGGAGGAAAGAGGCGGATTTTCGGAGAAGAAGAAGAAGAAAAAGAAACTGATGGTCGAGAAAAGAAAACAAAGTATTTAAAGAAAAAAATTAGGGCTCCATCAGACCACTTTTCGGACAAACCGAAATGAGATCCATGACCCGTCGGGTTTCTCCAACCCATCAGGGTCATTCATCCGATCTGCTAGCTCCTTTTCCCTGTATCAAAAAAAAAAAATCAAAAAAATCAAGAAAAACAAAAAAAAAAGAGAAAAAGAAGAAGAAAAAATGTGCAGTCTACCTCGTAAAGAAGTCGAAGCGTGGACAATTCTTCAGAGAGAGTATCAATACGTGCCTGCCTCCCCAGGGATTCTCTACTGACTTCATCATATCTCAACATGATACCGTATATCTCATTCACCACCGATATCAACTGGCGTTTACGGCTATCCACCAAACGAAGCAAATATTCTTGAAGAGGTCTGGAAGCCTGAAACGAGAAATGAGTTAATAAAAGTATTAAGTCATTAAGGAAAGAAGGGCAGAGTAACAACGGTACCTCAAGAATATCATCCGGGAGAGGTAAACCAATAATATTTTCACGGTCAACAGGGCCACCTTCAATTGGAACCACATTTGAAGTCCCCAAGATAGGTATTTGAAAATCCCATGTTGGAAGAAGATGACCTAAGCCCGTTAATGGAACTTGTTGAGAAGGAGCATTGCTTGAAGATCCCATCAATAATGGACGAGGGGCAAAACCCGGATCACCCACTACAAGATTCTCTCGGCAAGCTTGAATAGAAAGAGGTGGACCTAAAGAAACCGATCTCCAATATGATTCAAAATTCATTCCCCGATCAACTGAATCTTCATATGAACGTTGCGGTTGATGCGAAATCTCATCCATGTCGCTAAACGATGCATAAGGAAAACATGTAACGTCGGGAGGAGGAAAATGGGGCGTAGCGTCTGGTTGACTAATTTGTCTCCCAAATCTGTCACCAAGATACCAAGCACAATGTCTGGGCCACGTAACAAGTACCCTAAGCATGCTAGACGACATGGCATGAATGGCTCTTTGATCACGCCGAATCAGATAATATTTCCAAGGGTCCCAACAAATCTGCGATCAAAATGGAGGTATATATTCTTACATAAAAATATATATATAGGGTTTCTTACAGATTCAACTGTCGCTCCCTCCAAACAAAGGCGTGTATATGCAGTCGAGTGCCTTCTAAGTGCACCTTTCCATCTAGCCATTCGAGGAAATGTTTGACTATTGGAGAAGCTAGTATCAAAAGGAGGGCGACTAAGAGGAAAATATTCGTAACACCAATACTGTTACAAAGAAAGAGTATGGGTACTAAAAAGGGGGGTCCAAGATCGTTCAACCTAAAGCAAGGAAAATGTACTCACATTCAAAATGGGCCAGAATCCACATAAGGCTTTTGTTTGAAGGCGTGTTGCTCGAGACAGATAGGTGTAAAGTCGCGCCATCGCACAACTTCCCCAATCGTAAAAATTCACCAATTCAAGGTCATAAAATGCTGCCAAGTAGCCAGATTTGATATAGCCACCAGAAGAGTCAAGGAAGGTATGACCCGCAACGAAAATCAGGAAAGCTCTGTTAACCGTAATAACTTTTGCATCATATTTTGAAGCGTCAGCAGCAAGATCCAGCTCAGGGACCGAGAAATTCGTCTTCAAGCCAGCTAAGCTGACGTACCAATTTTTAGGGAAGATATCCCCACAATGTGGTCCCAACATGTTTCGGACATTTTCCTCTGTCATGTTTACACCCACCGGGACGGGAGCTCCTACCCCAACACGGATGCCAGTAATCATGTAGAAATCCAGAGGAGTGATGGTTAACTCACAATGTGGCAGGTGAAATGAATTAGTATCACCCCACCATCTTTCTGCCACGATTAAAGCATTCTCACCATCATGGAACGGTTCCAAAGCTTCAATAAAGTCGTACCAACCAATCTTTTGTACAAGATCACGTACACCTTTGCATCGTCTCAACACCATCCACCATTCTACTATGCCAGTGATCCC
The DNA here is from genome assembly GCA_023529315.1 of Papaver bracteatum. Taxonomy (NCBI): domain Eukaryota; kingdom Viridiplantae; phylum Streptophyta; class Magnoliopsida; order Ranunculales; family Papaveraceae; genus Papaver; species Papaver bracteatum. The sequence continues at coordinate 4,909 of JAJJWX010002264.1, read as the reverse complement.
TCCACGAATACGCGCCCAAGCGTAATTCTATGAAAGAAAGCAATGGTTGAGAAATAATGAAAGAAAACATGGAAAACGAAGAAGAAAATTTCGATCAACAAGGAAACTTACAGGGTTTTCCCAGATTCTTGCAGAAACGTGATCATCCACATCGTTTAAAACCCCAACTCTTCAGCTTCTACGCAGCATAGGCAAAGTTGGAGGATCATGAATAATGATAGCCATCCGCCTAGATGACATATTGAAGAAAGAAAATGAGTTTCATACCTAAAGAAAAGTTTTCTCCCCTATCTTATAAATAAAAAAAAAAAGGATAATTACTTCCTCAAGAAGTTTTGAAAAAAAAATACTTTATCAGAATCGTCTCGTGAAAGAAAAGCAAGTCATGTCAAGACAAAGTGTGGAACGGAAACCAAGAAGATACACGTTCAGAATGTGAATGAAACTGACAAGCTCAAATGGGGCAGACCCGGCCAATGTTAGTATCTTTCTTCACCAACTTTTTCAACTATTCAATCGGCTCGAACCAAGGGCAATCCGACTAAATCAACCGCAAAGGTTCAAAAACATCAGGAAAATGGAGCTGACAAGCTTAACTCAAAACCCGGCCAATGTCAGAATTTTCTTCAACAACTCAACTATTCAAAACCATCTCTTGAAAAAAATCAACCGGTGTTCGAAAACATCGTGTTCATGGCTTTGTTCATTAACCGAAAACGGTTACTCTCAAAATCAGGGGCAAAAAAATCAAATGACACCCCAACTTTGTTCGCACCTTCTCATGGAAAATATCATTCTTGTAAATATCTTATAGTTCAAATCCGAATACAAGACAAATTCTTTGTGGAACAATTAAGGATTTTCATATCCTTTAAATCAAGCTCATAAATACTACCAATCAAGCCCACAAGCTCTCAAGCCCACCAGCTCTACCAATCAAGCCCACAAGCTCTCAAGCCCACCATCTCTACCAATCAAGCCCACAAGCTCTCAAGCCCACAAGCTCTCAAACCCACAAGTTCAACCAAATCAAGCCCACAAGCTCTACCCAATCAAGCCCACAAGCTCTACCCAATCAAGCCCACAAGCTCTACTCAGTCAAGCCCACAAGCACGGCTCCTACCCATTTCATTATCTTTCCAAACCTGGGAATTCCTGCTATCACGTTAAAGAGGAGAAAAATGCAAAGTCAATGGTGAAAGAACGGAGTCATTTGGAGTTCGTATGCAAAAGTTACGAGCAAAACGAGAACTCAGAAGACGTTAAAGGGGAGACCACTTTTTCATCCTCCCCTTATCATCACCAAGGCTTTAATTAGTAGGACTAACTCTTCATATACGTGTCATATGGAAGAATTTGTCAAATTTGGTTAAAGAAAAATAATCAAGTGGGACCCACATCACATGGGAGAGTTAGTAAGTGTTGGAAGAAAAATCATTTTTCTTTGGTGGGACCTACATGTGTTGAAAAGAAAAAAATTCATTTGCAAAGGACAATTGTTTTTCTTCACGCAGTCATTTTGGCATCCGGATTAGGCGCAAGAAAAGAAGGAATGCTGTCGGGGATCTGCATATATAAAAGGAGGTCGAATGAAGACTTCAAAAAACATTAATTTTCTCACAGAAACCTCTCCCAACATTAATTTTCTCACAGAAACCTCTCCCAATATTTTTTTCTCTCACGAAAACCTCTTCCAACACCATTTTTCTCGCTACTCTGTCTGAGAGAGAAAACACTCTTTATTTCTCCTCATATGTTCTTAATCTCTATGTGTTTTGTGATTTAATCAAAGAGAAACCAAGTTTTCTTTCTTACATAATAATTATTATTGTCCTATACATTTCTAGTTTATTTCCAGAAAACCCAAAAAAAATATAAGTAGAAGTATCAAAATCAAGTATCGTCTTTAAGTTCTTAAAAGATTAGCATTAAATTGCTGGTACTTTAATTACTTTCTGCATACTTAACAGAAGCGAGAAATCATCGTAAGAATCTTTCCAAGTTTCCGTATCATATTTCAGGTATACTAATTGCCTATCTTTTCGGTAATTATGTAGTTATACGGGAACGGAATGGTTTTTCCATTTCATAGTAACACCGCAGCTACTCTTTACATTACATAAAAAATAATTATGTTTTATTAATTTTCCAAATGGGATAAATCAAAATGTGGGTATAAAGCGGAATTCCCTCCCACATTAGATCCATTGCCAAGAAAGTAATAATAAATCAGGCAATTTTTCAAATCACTAGTTATCATTGTTCACTATTCAGTTACTATTCAATCACTATTCGTTATTATTGATAATTATTTATAAACATTCCCCTTTAATTATGAAGTAGAGGCCAATCTTACGAGTGGGCGGCCGATGGGTGCCTAACACCTTCCCATCCCGTACTAGAATCTCCTTACCCCGAACTCTCTGATAGCAGACCATAAATATGCAAGTCATAACTAGGTTTTGTTTTCCTCAAAAGAATTCAAATTAGTTAAAGGGTCCTGACTCCCCTTAGTCAGGTGGTGACTTCAAAACATCTCTTTTCCTTGCAGAGTTGGCCCTCTTACTAACGAACTAGTAAGAAATTATCTCTGCCAGACCCTGTGTGATAAACATCCACGAAAGGATGAGCACATGTACCTCACCCCATAACAATTATGGACAAAAGAATAGACCGGCACTCGACCCGTGCTAAAGGCCTCGATTTCTACAGTGGCGACTTCACTAGGGATCAAAGAATAGACCGGCACTCGACCCTTGCTAAAGGCCCCGATTTCTACACTTCCTCATCAACATCTGTATCAATTACTAAATCACCTTCATCAGAAAGTTCATCCAACTGTTCTTCTAGGCGTGTTTCCCAGAGTTCAACAAGTTCTACATTAAGAGAATATTTATATATTGATTTAGATGTGACAGTTCTCTCAGGTGAATCCAAGCTTTTAGAATCATCTGGTAATTTCTGAACTGGTACGTTATTAGAGATAGACATGTCCATAATCAGATCGCTACAAACACAAACTTATAAGGTCTTTAGCGTGTTTGCCCTCGCTATGATATCAATTGAAAAAGCGGGGTCTAACAACCTCACCCAATATTTCGATTAGCAATCTGTATGGACAACTCCGAGTTGTTTTCTAGAGAATCAACAAGACTCAATCAATAGAAAATATCTCAAGGAGTTATTATCTCAATCTCTCGATTTGATTTACTCAAGCAAATACAATTTGCGAGTCTTAATCAAAGAGAGATAACTTGGATGGTACCAAAGACCAATATCCAAGTGTCAATCAATAACCAATAATGATCGGATATTCTAATTGATTGAACAACGCACAACCTGTATTATTTCAATCATATAAAAACATAATGCGGAAAAGAAATAACACAGACATCAGAATTTTGTTAACGAGAAACACGCAAATGCGTAAAAACCCCTGGACCTAGTCCAGACAAACATACACCGTATTAATCCGCTTATGACACTAGCCTACTCCAAATTAACTTCGCCTGGACCGTAGTTGAACCCAACCAATCTCATTCACAAAAGATCCAAGGTACGCTTATGCTCCTACTCCTCTGATCCCAAATAGATATCGCACACTTGATTCCCTTAGCTGATCTTACCCACAATCAAGAGTTGATACTGACCCAAAATCGAAGACTTTAATAAACAAATCGTCTCACACAGAAAAGTCTATTGTGTAATAGATAAATTCGTCTCCCACGAATAAACCAATTGATAAAACCAGACTTATATTCCCGAAGAACAACTCAGTTTCATCAATCACCTCACAATAAACTTAATTGACGCAGCGAGGAAGATTATTAAGGAATCACAAACAATGAGACGAAGATGTTTGTGACTACTTTTATCTTGCCAATCGGAGATAGAAATCTCAAGCCAATTATTACAATTGTACTGCATTTGAAAAACAACAAGATCAGATCACACAACTACAAGAAAAGTAGTATCAGCCCCGCTTCACAATCCCAAGGAAGTCTTTAAGTCGTTAACTGGTTTTAGAAGAAGAAAAACAAAGGTTAAAGGAGAATCGACTCTAGCTTAGCAAACTAGTATCACACAGAATGTGTAGGGATTAGGTTTCCCAGTTGATAGAGTTCTCCTTTATATAGTCTTTCAAATCAGGGTTTGCAATCAATGTTAGCTTGGTAAAAAAGCATTCAATATTCATCGTTAGATGAAAACCTGATTAGATACAAGCTAATTTTCCTCAACCGTTAGATCGAAAACTTAGCTTGCCATACACACATGTACTTGACGTTTTGGGTTTGTGTAACCGTACCAAAATGTGTACAATGGTTGGTTCAATATTAGTCAACCAAATGGTTAGCCAAATGATAACTTTTAGGGCTGTCAATGGAAGAATATCCGTCGGATATTAAGGTTTCCGATATCCGACAGGTTAAGGATTATCGGATATCCGATAATATCCTATAGGATATCAAAATCAGATATCGATACCGATAGGTTAAGCTACTCGATATCCGATATATCCTAAGTTATACCAAAAAGCTTAAAACCCTTGTAAAACATTTTCATAATTGACACTTATCTGGATATTTATCCGACAAAATCCGATAATATCCGATATTATACTCGATATTATCGGATATCGAATCCCAAACTTATCAACCCGAACATTAAAAGAAAATCGACATCAATTAGTAGGGAAATAAGGGTTTGGGAAAATTACAATTACGTCCTTAACATACCTGATATCTAAACAAACAGATATAGCTTATTCCGATTCCGATATGTTAAGGAAGAAATATCCGATAACATATTATATCCGATATCCGATACAACGGATAAAATCCTATAGGATATCGAATAATCGGAAACGGATCCTGATATCGGACAAATATTGACAGCCTAATAACTTTCA
>JAJJWX010002263.1:0-178050 GCA_023529315.1 Papaver bracteatum | reverse complement strand
ATTTTGCGAGCAAAGGAAATCACGAGGAAAGCAAGGAAGTTCGCGAAGTGAATTACTAAGGTTCGCAAGATAATTTTCAAACCAAAATGGCGACAACACAACTGTCATCTGTTGTAAAATCATATAAATAGCCATTTAGGCATGAGAGAGTGAGAGGTATTTTTTAGAGAGAGATAATTTTAGGAGAGAGAAAGCGTTAGGAGAGATTTATTTTTTATCATCTTCCTTCCCAAAAATTCTAGAGCTCCAAATATTCATTAATGGAGTCTCAATTGTAAAATCATGTAATTCACATACAATCACTAGTGGCACCGTGGATGTAGATCACATTGATCGAACCACGTAAAAATCTTGTCTCTCTTATAATTTTAGTACTTTAATTTTAGTTTCATATCAAATTAATTAGGTTTGGACATCATTTTAATGGATTTTATGAGGGTGTAGTTGTGAGATAATCCTGCAACTACATCGAGCAGCCTCACGTGGGATAAACCCATAGTGGAATAAGAATATTATCACTTATCCGCCTTCCCGTGCATAAAAGCTGATTGATATCGTAGAAGTAATTTGGGCGTAGGTTTTTAAACGCTCGTTGATTTGTGTATGACCGGTATGATGTTGCATATCATAAGCACAGTTAACGGGTTCATAATCACGATGCTGTAAGTAACAACTTCTTGGTATTCAAGGATATAAAAGAGGTGTTGATATGTTTTAGGATGTGTCCCACATTAAAAACTTTAACCTAAGTGTTGTAAACATTCAGTCTACCAGTCGCGTTCAATGAAAGAATCTTGGAGTATATCTCGATGTGGCATCTCACAACACCTTGATATATACCTAATGCTTATGCTTTCTTATGCGAGTTTCTTCATGTAAATTATGGTATATTATGTGAGTAGTTAGATGTAGCAGAAGCAATTGAGTCCTTTTTAGAGGCATGTAGTAACTCATTTGGATGCAGAAGGAGCAAGACAAAGGTCAATTCACATTGCAAGTTGTACTTTGGAGCGGGCTAAGGTGAAAGCGATAAGGAGGTGAAGAATGGTACCGTCGGTCCTTCAAAACTGATAATTGTGTTCATAAAGGAATTAGGATGTCAGGTTATCTAAAATCGACAAGCCATGTTTGGAGCTAGTACCCACTTATCTACTTGGCTATATCCAAAACCATTCCTACACTAAACTTAGATTTCAGAGACAAATAATTTCTTAATCATTTTTCCCATCAAAATTTCGAGAGAGAGTAAAGTGAGAAAATGCGGTCATAGAGATCTAGTAGAGAGACTAGAAATTACAAGGGAGAAATTTGAAGAGAAGATCTGCCGGTGCGGTAATGCAATAAGATCGATGGGGGTTGGAATCTGTGGTTGTTGTTATCAATGATGAAGCCCGATTTCATAACATGATGATGTGTTCGAGATCGGAAATTAGGATTCATTTCGGGGATCGAAGCAAATATGGAAATTAGGGTCTCATGTGAAGCTGATGATGATTAATTGAAGTCTGTGAAGAAATGTGGTTTGCGAGATGTAGGACCAGAATATCACCACAATTATATTCACGAGAGATTAATGACACTTCTGCGAGCGTCACTGAAAACTCTTCAACAACATTTCACGAGCGTCACAAAATAATTCAAAGAATGACGAAGTTGACGACTGAAGAAACATGAGAAGAACGTGTGTGTTTCACGATGGTTACAAAGTTCGCGAGAGGATCGCAAGATAGATCCGAAATTAGAGGACAACTTAGTTGTCACCCATTATGTAATTTCCTATAAATAGAGATCTAATAGATTGAGAAAAGTGTGATGTATTTTTTAGAGTTTAGAGAGTCTTGAGGAGAGAGAAAGTTTTAAGAGAGAGAGATATTTTTCAGAGAGACTTTTAGAGAGAGAAAATGTATTTTTCTTTATCATCTTCTTCCCTAAAACTAGATTTAGAACTCCATTAATGGAGATTATCAAATGTAAAATCAAATGTAAACTTTAACAATCATAATAGAGAATCATGGATGTAGATCAAATTGATCGAACCATGTAAAAATCCGTGTGTCGATTTACAATTTTTAGAATTTTAATTATCAAATTAGTTTAGATTAAGAGATTATTATCAAGATATTACAAGGGGTGTGTTGTGGAAAATCCTGCAACTACATTTTGGCGCCCACCGTGGGGCCCGAATTGAAGAAGATTCAAAGAAATTGGCTATTGTTAGAATTAGATTTCATTGAACCTAAAAGTTTCAAGATCAAATATGGAAAGCTACAACAAAAAAATCATGATTATACAGCAAATAGAAAGAAGGAGATATATTAAGTGGCGGACGAAGAAAATATCAGCAAAATGGTGTCAACAAATCATCAAAAAGGACATATCTCTTCTCACCTTTATTATTATTTATTTCACTTTTCAAATCTGGGAATTTTAGAGCACAAATTGGAAAATAGAAATTTTAAAATATAAATTTTGGTTTTTATGGAAATTTGATTTATTATGGAAGTCTTGAATCTAAAAATGTTTTGCTACGAATTTATTATAACCAAACTTTGTTTTGCAAATTTGTTTGATGAATTTCTAAAAATGTCAAATTCTGAGATTTTCTGTTGACTAAAGATTTACATTTCAAAGAAAGTTTTCATTTTTCCTGGGAGAAATCTAATGAATTTGGATCAATTAATTGTTCAAACAGGACAAATTCTTTCTTATCTTATTAAATTATATGTTCATAGTATAGATCTGGCAGATTTTGAGTTTTAGATTATTAATCTTTGTTTTTTACAAAAATTGTTGTTTAGTTGATATTTTGAATTCAAAAGAGTTTTGATCATAAATTTACGTCTATAAATCTTGAATTTAATCATAATTTTGACAACTAATGTGAAAATGATTTTTGTGATTGAAGTCACAGATGAAGGAATCAAAAGCTCCAGCGAAATTTCTCTTTTGCGATAAGATGCATCCACCAATTTATCCACATACAACGTCAGCGAATAAATGGATTAAATCAACACCAACATGTTAACAGAAAATTTAGGTTCCAACGGAAGGGAAAGCTTTGTAGCTACGAAATAAACTTCGCTCTTGTTCTTTTCTTGTTGATGGGTCGATCTGGTGCACACCGCTCTCTTTGACATGTTCTTAAATTTGGATGTCTTGCGTTTTCCTGGGTGATGAGAAAGTGGAGCCAATGATGACAAAGTATGCCGAAGAGATAAACTAAATGAACAGCCACTTCGCCAAATTCTGACATACAAAGTACACTTCGTCAACCACCCATCAAACAGTAAATATCGTTGTCAACCAATCCCAAATCAATGTAAGCCATCCTCAAATAGCGAATCCACCCAACTCAACCAACAAGTTAATCAATCCAGTGAACCAACCTCCTTGCCATTAACTTAAACATCAGAAACTAAACAAACATCACAACAAGTGACGAGAGCAAGTGACGAGTCACACTCATACTAATTCAAAATATCATAGTGGCTGATTCAAATGACGAGATTATTATAATTTCAAGTGTTTTGCCCAATAATTTCAAGTGGCTGATTACATTTTGTCAGTCCACTAAGGGGTGTGTTACTAATTCAAATGACGATCATAGATTTCCATAGAATTTCGTCACTCTCGTGGAAAATGTGGGGTGTGTAGTGTGACCCTTATCTAATTTCTTATAATCCTGCTACCCATTTCGTGGATATAATTACGAGATGCATACTCGTGACAATCGTGATAATAAAAATAGACTTCTCAATACTCGTGACATAGTTTAGTTAATGGTGTCAAGTCTCATGACCATGAGTCCACCGTAGCCATCAACCAAACAGCGAGAATGAAGCTTAAATATTAAGAGCAGGTTCCAACCAAATTAATTTTGACATCAGCGAGTAGGACAGTCCAATATTTTTTGCGGGATGGGGAGAATGAAGGAAAGACGATCAAATAAGATCAGTTGGCAGCCAGTATAGCAAACCGTTACAACCATTCGTCAACATAAAATAAGATAAATGTAGTAGAAATTGATTAACAAATATAGAACTTCAATAGAAAATGCTAATATGGGTGTAGTGTAAAACAGCTACTAGCATATGAGTTAATAAGATAATATCGTGAAAAAGTGAGCAAGAAACAAGTCATCGAAAATTAATCCCGTAATAGTGATCTTTATCTACGGTTAAAATGTATAGAAGTACGAAGTACGAAGAAATTGCGAGCTGCTCGCGAAACATTGACATTGTAAACATACTAGGAGAAGGCTAAAGTTTGTCAGGCGTAATATTCAAATTTATAAGATATAAAGCAACTTTGTCAGCAGACCAAACAATAATACACAGAAAACAAGAAAAGAAGAAAAATAGAACCAAATTGACGAGAGCATCGTGATTATTTAGGGTGAATTTCTTTTCTTTTTACCTTATAAAGTTGGAAATGTAGTCTTGCGAAGATGCGCCCCTTGTAAACTACATCTTAGAAGGATGGGGATATAAATATTGACGAGCAGAAGTTGGTACATCTACTTTCCACGAGAGAATTATTTCATTACTTCGCCAAATTGGTCAGAGGCAGGAATTTGGTATTTCATTACTTCGTCAGATATTTGATTATTTCGCAAGTTAATTTCTCAAGAGAAGGGTTAGAACAATTGGTATGGAGTAAGAGGCAGATCAAGAATTCATTTCTCATTTCATCACATTTCACAAGCAAATCAAATATTTCGCGAGAATTGACAGCAACATCAAATCGCCAAAAAGCTAAGTACCACTTCCTTGAATATTTTATTTACATGAAATGAAATTTTTTGATTTATATTATCGCCGGATTTCAAAGAGCATTTTTAAGATTTATAATATTTCAAAAAAATTCAAAAACTTTTGATTCAATTCACCAAAAGCGGGATAATCGCAAGATTTCTAAAATTTCAAAAGATTTCAAAGAATTTTGATTTGATTGACCAGAGCAATATATTCACAAAAATTTAAAGATTTCAAAAAAGATTTCTAAGTTTTTTATTTGACTTACCAAAAAAGAGATACAATCACCAGATTTCAAAAATTTCAAAAGGTTATAAAAAATGAGACTATCCCAAAAAATTTAAAGATCGCAAAATTTTTGAAAGATTTCAAAGATTACAATAAATGAAACTATCGCAAAGATTTCTAAGATTTCAAAAAAAATTGATTTCATTTCCAAAACAGCGACACCCTCGCAGAATTTTCAAAGATTTCAAAAGATTACAGAAAAAGAAATTATCGCCAAAATTTCTAAGATTTCAAATTTCCAAAATACGCGATACAAACGCAAGATTTCAAAAAAGATTTCAAAGATTTCTCTAGAATATTTCTTTTACAGAAAGAGATTTTTGGTTTAACAAATGCGATAAAATCGCAAGATTTCAAAGAATATTTTTAAGATTTCAAAAGATTTTAAAGAATATTTCAACTCACGGAAATGAGCAAAACAAATTTTATCATGAGTCATGAGTATAATCGCGAGATTATTCAAGATTATATAAAGAATTGACAGAAATGAAAGAATGAAGAAACGCGAAAATATCGCGAGAAACGCGAATACAATTTCGCAGAGATTTAAAGAATGGGACAAACCTTTATGGCGTGCACCCTAGTTCGCGAATACAATTTCGTAAGAGGAAAATGTAAGACCTACAAGCACGTTATAAGGGGGTATCTCTTTATATGATTCAGGGATAAGGTTATACCGCTACTGGAACCTGAGTCATACAGATGTAGGGGTTAAAGAAAACCTATTCGGGAGAGAGATCTTGGATTTCCAGCTTTACAAGGTTATACCCTGGTTGGACGACTGAGAGTCTCTTCCAAGAAGTGCAGAGTATTACCAAGGCGCCGAGGTACACGGTTTATCCAAGGATGCCCGGGACGGACGAACCTATCCTGGCCATCTTTGGTAAGTCTTGGCTACAATGCACTTGGCCTGAAGAAAACCCCACTTAGGATGCAGTCTTGTAACTATAAGCCATATAGGCATAAAGGAAAAGAGGCTGCGAAAACAACTGGTTGTTGGTAAATCCGGATGGGAGGAGCTAGTCTTGTATGGACGATGTGCCCTCCTTGAAGGGGCAAACATGGGGAAGATAAGGGTGGCACCCTCCATTAGGGAGCTGATAAGTGTCTTAAGACGGCAATGTCATGGGGCTCTAAGATCGCCAGATCATTTAGGCCTGTCATATTGTCGCGTAAATTATACAGAGGCAAAAAGCCAAAAGAGAAAAAGTTAAGATGAGATCAATGGGTTTTTGCATGAAAGTGTAAAGACGTCCTGCGATTTCATCGTAAGACGGAAATGTCACGGGACTTTACGTTCGCAAGAATATTTAGACCTGTCATATTATCGCGTGACAAATATCCTGAAGAGGCTATAATACTAAGAAATGATAAGGCAAGATCAATGGGTCAATACATGCAAATGTAAAGACGTCCTGCGATTTTGTCGCAGAAAGAAAAATTGGCGAAATAAGACCTTTAACTAGGAAGGCAAAATAAGACCAATAGAATAATCTCAAACATTAATTATTTTCTTGTAAGAATGCAGGAAAGATTTTCTCATCGCAAAATAGAAATCAAGTATTATTCAAAATCTCACAGAAATACTATTCAGAGTTTCTCAGAAGTATTATTCAGAGTCTCTCAAGAGGAATGTCTACAATCTCGTAGCATTATTCACAATCTCGCCACTATTCATCACCACTATTCATCGCATTATTTCAGAATCTCGCAGAAACATTCATAAATTTTCAGACTAATTCAGCATATTGCAGACCATTCCAGAATTTTGCAAGAGAAGTGATTATTTCACAGAATATGATCATTTTATCAAATGAGGCAGAGGCAATTTCTTCATTTAACATTCTCTCAGAAATCCTTCCTTCGTAGATAAAGAACAGAGGCAACTATGGATTACCAAGAAAACATTTTATGTTCTTTATCTTCTCGCAAGAATCATTTCCAAAATGGACTAGGATTTTCACCAAAAATGAAGTAATAATTTCACGAAAACAGAGGCAATACTTATGATTTTCATTAAAGAACGGATACTTCTTGAAGATTGAGTACTTCTTATATTTCTTCAGGGATACTTCATACTTCACGAGCATTTCAAGAGTTAATACTTCTTATTTACTTAACAAAGATATGGAACTTCGCAAAAGAATAGAGGCAAGTATATACTTTTCAAGTCCAGTATTCTTTCGCTCATTCCTTCATCAACAAAAATCAAAGACTACTACAACAACATATTTTTTCTTAAAGATTACTTTTCAAGCAATATTCAATAAAAAAGAGGAAAGATGTAGGACCAGAATATCTCCACAATTATATACACGAGAGATTAATGACACTTCTGCGAGCGTCACTGAAAACTCTTCAACAACATTTCATGAGCGTCACAAAATAATTCAAAGAATGACGAAGTTGACGACTGAAGAAACATGAAAAGAACGTGTGTGTTTCACGATGGTTACAAAGTTCGCGAGAGGATCGCAAGATAGATACGAAATTAGAGGACAACTTAGTTGTCACCCATTATGTAATTTCCTATAAATAGAGATCTAATAGATTGAGAAAATGTGATGTATTTTTTAGAGTTTAGAGAGTCTTGAGGAGAGAGAAAGTTTTAGGAGAGAGAGATATTTTTCAGAGAGACTTTTAGAGAGAGAAAATGTATTTTTCTTTATCATCTTCTTCCCTAAAACTAGATTTAGAACTCCATTAATGGAGATTATCAAATGTAAACTTTAACAATCATAGTAGAGAATCATGGATGTAGATCAAATTGATCGAACCATGTAAAAATCCGTGTGTCTATTTACAATTTTTAGAATTTTAATTATCAAATTAGTTTAGATTAAGAGATTATTATCAAGATATTACAAGGGGTGTGTTGTGGGAAATCCTGCAACTACACCTCATAATCATATTCCTCCTAAAACCAGGGACACAGATGAAACTGATGACGAGGATAAGCCTTAGTGCTTTAAGTGTAAGGTTTTGGTCATTTTGCAAACGAGTGCCCAAATCGTAGAAAATACACTGGGAACAAAGGTCTTGCTGCGACACTTGATGAGATGTCTGACAATTATGATTCTGATGAAGACAAAAAATCAAGTGTTGCTCTTATATGTGAAAATATTGATTTTGATAATTGTAGCAATACATACATCAAACTTGATAATCTTTTAGAAGAGAGCCCAATCAATATGGAAGAATCAATTGACCCTTCTTTTGGAAACCCCTTATTTAATGTTTCAGGATCTACCATGTGCCTAGTAGCTTCCGTTTCAAAGGCGCATGAATCATCTTTTGCATTGAAATTCTCCTATTATTCTCTCAAGGGACATGATATTTCAAAGTGTTTCAAATACAAACACAAGATGAGATATGTCAACAAGCTTCAATGAAGAGCAGATCGTCTAGCCACCAAGCTTAAACTCGCGGAGAAAATAGCTGAGGTATGTAAGATCTTATCTTCCTCGAAGATATTAGTTTTCAAAGATAGATATAGGCCATTAGAGAATAAAACATGATCTAAACATACGTAAAGGCAGGGTTCCATGAATTCCATCCAAAGGGGTCATGGTGGATAGATTATTGTTCACCATAGCACAACTTGATTATGTTGTCTTTGTGCATCTTGTCTCATGTGCCTGTTCAAAAGAGACATGATCTTGCACACCTCAGGCTTTAAAAAAAATGTTTTCTTTTGTTTTCTAGCTTTGTGTTGTTTGGTCTTTGGAATTCCTTCATATCACTGTTGATATAGGAAAAGACATGTTTGCTAAAAGAAGAGGGTTATTTGCAACAATTCCACTCTTTATAAGGTTGTGAGCTGTGCGTACACAAACCTTTTATAGGTTTAGAAACCCTACATTCCTTTTTTCCTTCTCTGATACTCTTTATATCTAAGACTGCTTGTTGAGTTTTGATTGTGAATTCCTCTCACAAAAATGTGGTTTCATGGAAACTCCAAGCATCATGTCTTCTGATGGAAAAGATGTCAATATGATTGTTAAGCCATCAATCACTAAGGAAAAAGATAAATCTCAATTGTCTCAAACTTTGAAAAGAAAAAGAAGAAACATGAGGAAGCCAAAAGCCGTTCCTTCAAATTCTCAGAAGTTTTCTGATGTTCTTGAAGAGTTGAATCTAGCAAGAAAACAGAATCAACAAATAATTGCTCGTGTTTTAAGATCATTGGATATTCAGCTTCTAATGCATTTTGACTCTCTAGCCCCTATCTCTCACCCATCGTCTTGATCTTGGCTTGAAGTATCCAAGCTAAAACGAAAAAACGAACTCTTGGAATTCTTAGGCTTAGCCCTCTTTTACACCAACTCAAAAACAAGCGCCGAATAGGCCATGGTTAGACATCATCAGCCAAGAAGGTTTATTGATATTTACTCCTTCCTCCATGAACCATATGTTCCAATGGCTATTGACGACAAGGAGTTCGGGGACGACAAGGAATTTTTCAAAGATCTTAATGTCTAGGAAACTTCTTAAGAGAATTTTTATTCTTTTTTTTGTTTAATAAGGATTACTAGGGTTTGGAATAGCCATTATTGTGAGTACACATAGCTATGTCCAACGTTTTCATCTTGCAATGTTTTTAGATTTATTTATTTAAATTCTAAAGTTGATTTGGAAGATGATGATTGCGGTATTAATATTTATGGTTTCATATATTGCAATATGTTATGGGATATGTGTGTTTGTGTCCATGAACTATTATTGTCCCATATGATGTCAAAAGCTATTTCTTTTATATGTCGATATGCAAGCATTGATACAAGATCGATGAACTTTTGACAAACAAAAGTTAAGCCTATTATGTAATTCATTGATGGAAGATAGGTTGAAATCTTTTGTTTACGAGGATTATATCTATTGTATGTCATTGTGCAAATAGTGATGGAAAATAGAATGAATCATTGTTTATGTCGCAGTATTGATCTTCCCTGATCCATATTTTATGTATATACTATGTGGCTCCATAAGTCTTCTTGTGTGAGCCTTTCCAACTAAATTAATCATAAATTCGTTTGTGGTTATTTTGGTTGTGTATTCCGATTAAATTAATCATGGGTTCACTTGTGATTAGTTTGATTGAGATTTTTGGATACAAAATCATTTTTTGTGGTTTTTGATGTCCAATGAAATCCTTCTTTTCTTATAAAAGTAAGGTCGCACTTGTTGTTCTCTTAGGAATGACATCAAATGGGGGAGAGTTCTTTTGAACTTGCGCTTAATTTTCATATCTTTGTGGGGAGTGCGGTTATGGAATTTTTTATGGGTTATCTTTTATCTTTATAAACTCCTCGATGAATGCATTTAGCTTCGGATTTATGATTGCATCTAAACAAAGTTGATATGTTTCTTTCTTTTTGTCTTGAAGCATCTCCGTGAAAATTTCATTAGGATCCCATTTTCGTACCTTTGCCAATTTTATTGACAAAAAGAGGAAGAATTAAAATGTAGTTCACACTACAAATATACATGATTTTCGGATCATTATGTAAGGGGGAGTGGTATTCGTGTTGAGACGAAATTATTGGCTAAGGGGGAGTGATGCATATCACCATAGTATTGTTGTCGAAGTTGTGATGCAATTGAACTTTGATGTTGTGTAATAATACTATAACACTGTATAACAATGATTGAGAGCTTTTGTTTTCTTATTTTTATGGCTATGGATCTTCAACAACTATGATGCTGAACTGTACATCTATGGAATCATGGGAGTACTTGGAAAAGATGAAGTTTTCAAGTAATGTTGAAGCACCAAGGATATCAAGCATGTGGACGAGAAGCTACAAAGTTTTATCTATTTTTTAATCCATATGTATTGATAGTTTTGTCACTAAAATTGACAAAGGGGCAGATTGTTAGAGCATTGCTCGGTCGAACTCGCATGCGTTGCTATCTCAAGCATGTTTGTCAATGTTAGTGATCAAAACTAATGTCTTGATTTTTAGTCTACTTATAGCTTAGTCTAGGACAGTTAAGTATAGTTGAGCTCCAGACTCCATGGCGATTATGTTACAAAGACGGAGAACTACTCAAGGAACCAATGGAACTTCATCTGACTAAAAGGTATGTGGAGACTTGAACTCATCTATCACTCAAAATTCTACTCTATCTCCTACTCTTGAGACAAAAGTCGTATAAGTATGATAGTTTTCATACATACACATTTGTTATTTTGAGTCGAGTTTACTTGCCTATCTTTTTCTCGAAATATGTGTTGGTATTTGATGGACACATTTTTGTGTCCGATTTATATCGATTCTATATATTATTAGAGCCCATTTTTGTACTTATTATGGTGTTTTATGTGTGTAGGTATTTTTGGCCAATAAACATTTTTGGAAAAATCGGCTCAAAAAGTTGTCTAAAGCACCCTAAGGAATTGTTATTGGCACCCATTATTTGGATAAGGGGATCCTTCATGGCACCTTAAGAACACCACCTATCGGCACCCCAGAACCTGTTAAGGGCCACCTATCCTCACCTTCGTTTGAATCTTGTTTTGGCGGGAAATTGTTGCAGACGGCATGCAAATTAGAGTTCAAATTTTGTGGAGGATTTAAGGAGGTTCAATCACGGAATTTCAGTGGGCTAGACTTGATTAAGCTAAACATGGCATTTATATTCATCGGACTCGAATGAATTGGGCTGGATGATGGAAGAAAAAGGAAACACGGCGAAGTTGGTTTACGTGAAAATAGTTTCCCACCTGCGAGTATTTCTGAAGCTGATTTGGAAGAGAATCTCGTTGATATATTCTTGGATATGGACTGGGAATGATCCAGTACATTGAAACAGGGAAGGTATTGAAGTTGGATTAGATAAAAATGGAAGCTCACCGGATTTGCATCGAAACAGGGAAAGAAGAAAGTTTCTCGGGATAGTTTGGTTGTTCTTTTGGAAGTTATGTGCAAGTTTGGAGAGGATATGATTCTTCCAGGATTTAGTTACCTAGTTTGGAGAGTTTAGATAACTCAGGGAAGGTTGGAACATGCGTGCAGAGAAATATTATCGCAGCTTGGCCAGGAAGAAAAGGGAAGATATTTTCATGATTTCTTTCACCTGTTGTGTATATATATAGAGTTGTGAGATTCTTAGAAAAGGTTATCGAGACTTAGGGGGAAGTTGCAGTGAAAAAAATGAGTTGCAAAGACGATTCATCATCAGTAAGGAAGAAGGAAGAATAAGACGCAAATGACACTCTGTGTGTCGCTAATTCACTATTCTTCTGCAGTAGTTTTAATATATCGTTTATGTAACAACATTGTAACAGCTGTTTGTAACACCTATACAGCGTTGCAAACTGTCTGAGTTATTAGTTTTCTCTTGTTTATCACACTTTTGAGCTATGAACGCCTATTTCAAGCACGTGAATAATATGAAGAGCTAAACCCCATTGCCGAGGCGACGGAGGAAGCCATTTTTTTAAAATTTATGTGGTAATTTCTATTTAATTAATTATTGGAATCTCTTTTATGATTATTTGCCTTGATTGAGAATTGATTGAATGTTTTTTCCTAAGAAATTGTGATTTCTCTTGATAGATTATGCTGAGACTTAGGTTTTTTGATTTTCTATGCTTTCGAAATACACTTGTTATTCTAAAAATCTAATTTTGCAAAATATTAGAATCACATTAAACGTAAAGAGTTGCATGAATATTGATTAGATAAAATCACATAAAAATTGGAGATTGGTGGAATCCTGAGTCTCAGTGCTTTTTAAGATATTGATAACAACTTTGATTGAGTTTCTATTTTAATTTAAGTCTAAAACGAATCTTCACAAGTTCGAGAATCGAATCTATTATTACCACTTCTACAATCACATCAATTTTTGGCGCCGCCGATGCAGACTTGTTTTTAGATTTGTTTTTTTAGGTTTTTAGTGATTTTTATTCTTTTGTTATATTTTATATTTTCTTGGGTATTTGTGCTTTGGTTACAGGTTTGGATATTGGATCGAAAAGAAAGCTGATCCAAATATATTAGTGATTAACTAAAGACTTGGAGTCAAAGACAAAGCGAAAAGAAACGAAAAAAAGACAAAAAATTTGTAGTGAACTCACTACAAATTGGATTATCAGAAATAATTTGAGTCTCTAAGGATAGAGATGATTTGGGATAGATAGAGAGAAATAGAGGATTAGGAGAAGAACTAGATGAATTAGGAGAAGATTTATACGAATTAGGGGAATAATATGGGACATTGTTAGAGAAAGGAGTTGCTAAAGATATTAGAGAAGAAGATAAGTTTTACATTTCATTAGTTGATTCCTTCCTTACAACAAACATAGCCTAAATAGAGATGACCAATGATGTGAATACCCGAACTGCCCTTATAATAATAATAAAGTACTATAATTACCCTTTCTATCCTACCCCAGGTACATGACAAATACCCACCTCTCCAAATCATCCTTATCCTCAATGATGAAGATATGAATTGAGCTTGGATGTAAAGGACTGAGAGTTGAGTCCAGCTAATAGAAGGCATTATTGCTGCAGATTCTTCAGAGATACTGGGACTGCAAGAAATGTGATTTATAATGTCAGCACAAATCCCATAGCAACTGGTCTCCTCTTGTGAAATTGAGTCACTGGTGCTTATTACGTTAAGGTTAAACAACCCACCATCTACAAAAGTCACTTCCCAGAAGGTATTAAAAGAAGCATAACTTGTAGTTCCTATATTGGCCAAGGTTCCATTGCATCCAATAACTTGTTGAGGAGAAGCGTCCACTTTGATAGGTAACTCTGGCTAAAACCATCCAAGGACGACTGTGCACCATTTACTGTGTAGTCTGGATACGCGAAAGCCATGTAATGTGGTTAAAAGAAGTACATGTACAACAACCAGCTTGAGCAGAATATCCCTGGTGACATGATATTAGACTGAACATGGAGTTGAATTTTTATGCATGTCAAGTATTTGTACAACATCCAAATCCCATACCCAACATTCCATGAACCCGAAAGGGACAAGATGACTTCTAATTGAATCTCTAAAGAATGGTCGTTCCAGTTCACCTCCATATAGGCATAAGGCTGCCATGAATTCCTGCATATGACTTCCTCATCACCACCAAACACCCAATGCTTAAGTTTTCCTATTATTTCACCCACCACTTCCTTGTACCAATGGTTGAGCCTTTCAGAAAACACGTCCTTACCAAGCATAGTAACATCAATGACTCCACTGGATTCTTTGTAAATGTCATTCTTAATTACAACAAGCATCATATTTT
Organism: Papaver bracteatum; assembly: GCA_023529315.1. Lineage (NCBI taxonomy): Eukaryota > Viridiplantae > Streptophyta > Magnoliopsida > Ranunculales > Papaveraceae > Papaver > Papaver bracteatum. Next base: position 163,743 of record JAJJWX010002263.1, on the reverse strand, counting down.
TTTATGATGTGCTCGCACTAAGTAGAACCTTGCACACAACTTTAGTACCTTCTAAAAACCTGCATATTTGAGTTATCAATATGGCAGTTAACTTCAAAACTGCAACTCCTAGATGAGTATAAGAACAATCAACTCTCATAAGCATTTCTTTCGACCGTTCATGTCCACTGATTTCACCAGCACTAGCCTTTGTGAGCATTCCCTTGCTTTCCCTTATTCTTTCATAGCATTCCACTCTCTTAAGCCAAACAATTCTCCTAGTTAGAGGTGTCAAACAGGACGGCCCAGACTGGCCTGGCCTGTCTCTGGTCGGCCCAGATTGGCATGCAGCCCAGCCTGTATTAGCTTGCTTTCCAAACAGGCCAGGCCGGCCAAGCCTTTTGCGAGTTTGACTAAGCCCAGCCAGAGCCTGAGCCTGGTCTTCTTTTATTGGGCCAGGTCGGACCAGGCCCAGGCTAGTCCGCATATGTGCACAAAAATGTTTGTCGGGGGATGAGAGTAGAAGTTCTGACCCCTGGATCATTCGCAATGCTTGAGACCAATTGAGATAACGTGATCTCGTGGTTGCATAGTATAACAGAGCAAAAATAATACATTTAATTACATAAAATTTCCCCAAAAATATTACGTATAAAATATTAGTGGTAATTATGTCAAGACTGTTAATAATGGTAGGTTAGATGTTATAAGTAACGCGTTACTGAAAATAGATACTACATATTACTTATTTCCTTTCTCGCATTCATCATATTTATCTCCGAAATCTTTCTTTTTAATGCGGTAATATATTTTCTTCCATAACTACCTCAACTGTTTAATTTTGGGAGATAGTTGTTATATTGTAAATAGCTTACCGTTTTTTTCCTTCCGCGAACTAAGTTTGACTATATTTATTAATAGAAAATAACGGAATGAATATACATTAAATTCAATAACATACCTAATAATTCTCACCAAATCTTTTATTTCCATCTTTATACTTCTCTACTAAAAATATATAATTATAAAGTCAAGTAATCAAATAAAAATAAATTTGACAATTAATGTAGCAAACAAAGGGACCAAGATCAGTGGTACATGGCCGTCTACCACATCTTATACAGCGTGGGATCGATTCTCTCTAAGTAACGTTTTTGTTGGCAACTGAACTTAATTTATCCAATCATATACAGGCTTTGGCAGGCCGGTCTGTGCAGGCTTATACAGGCCCAGGCTAAAACAGGCCAGTCCATAACAGGCTAACAGTTTGGAAATCACAGCCCAGCCTGGGTCTGTATTGAGCCTGGGCCCAGCCTGGTCTGTTGGAGCACGGGCTAGGCCAGGCTTTAGCCTGGTTATATGGGTCGGGCCAGATCAGGCTCGGGCTAGCCTGGCCTCTTTGACACCTCTACTCCTAGTATCCTCAAAGATGTTGAAAACAAACAAGCCAGGAACAATAGTTTCCTTCATAATTTTCCTTCGAGTATTGTGCTTATTATTTACAGTAGATGTATGAAAGAGACCGGGGAAGAAGAAACTCACCTTCAAAAGCTGAAAATAACTCCCAACAACTAACATGGTATCCATTCTAACCAATTCATCTTCATAAGTTAACACTCCCGACCACTTTAGTGAGAACAATTCACCAGCTGACATATTTGATGCAGTAAATAACATTACCTACTGAAGAATACTTCTAAGCCTCCCTGTAGAGAACTCATCACAGGTCGTACTACAATATTTAATGATAGAATTCCGATGTTGCCGCCCAAACTCCGCACAAGAATCTTTGATACATCACCTTTCTCTCCCGTGTTACTATTAGTCTTTATTGAACTAACATTGAGGAGATTAATACCAGTAGGTAATCCACGTGAAAGCCTCCAAAGTAACGATAATTCAACATCTGCTACGAAAACCCAGATATTCAGCTGTACAAGGTTTAACATCCTCACCAGTAGCCTAGTGTGGTTGGCTGAGAGTATTTTCTGCCCCATGAACTCCTTACAAGCCTCTTCCCTTTGTGTAGAAAGACTGTCATCCTTAACAATCACTTGACTGAAAATTGCTGGTGTATTTCCGTACTCGTATACCCTTGTCACTAGAAGTATAAAACGATTCAAAACAGTCCAGATAATACTGCCTTGTTGCGGCCTTTCATAAAAAAGCTTGCTAGCATCACGATAATCACCATTCTTAACATACAAAAACACGTTCAAATACTTGAATAAGAATGCAAAACAGAGCCCAAGTTCCAAAGCTAGCTCATATACTGAATACCCACTTATAAGTACGCAAAAATCTTTACCACGATCAAATACTCTTTGAGCAAAACCCATGCTACAATAATAACATTCTCCATTACTTGCACAATTAAGACCTGACCCTAAATCCATCATTCCAGTGTACTTACGGATAACATGAATTAAGATCAAACATGAAGCATCAAAACCTTTCGAATGAGAAACCCACAGTATGGTTTTACTCATTCTTCTAAGTAACGCTTTCCATCTGAAAAACCATTCCATACCCCCCCCCCCCCCCTCCACAACCCATAAAGCTAGGTGATCTGAGTAACTTCATGAACATCCATTCATAGCCCATTCCCTTCCAAGCCTCTTACATTTCTGCAGGGAGATTAATATCTCTAACAAGCATTTGATAAAACAGTTCTAGCACATTCCGAGACCCAATAAGAACAGTCTCCCTAGAATTAATGGTATACACACACAATTCATGAGCATTAGCATAATGATTATACCCTTTAACAATATCTAACACCTTGCCAGGATCGTATATCCGACGGGCAGAATTGATAATAACAAGCAAACCTTCATCAACTATCAATGTGTAACCCATTTTAGTGATTCTAAGTTGAAAGATTAAATCAGCTCCACCACCACACATACACCAAGCTTCTCTCTCAGAAATTTTACCAAATAACACTCAAGCAATATTAGTAAAATCACCATTAGATGACATACAAGCAGTTGTTTCCCTATTCAACACATCTGATTGATACCCAAATTTGCTAATCATATCATGAACACAATTGCCATTGTATTTGGACATTAAAATTGAACATACATATAGTGAAAATGAGCAGGAAGTAGCTGTATCAAACCCGAATTCATATACACCAACCAAATAAGAATACCTCTTAATAAGTTTGAAATCATTTACCTCAGCATTTGTAACTCTTTCAACTTCATCTGTTATACAAGGAGTCGAAGAATTTCGAAATAGTTCTCTTAATGAGCTTGAATCATCTGAATTAAGTGAAATTGATTTCAATTTGGCCACAATTTCTTCCTCGGCCATCTTTGATTCACCAGACCCATTAGAGAGATTTGTGATTGTAGTAGAATCTATAACTCTATTAGAATTTTATGGCGCAGTACCTTGACCAGCATAAACTCTATCATGTTTGTCACGATATTCTCGAATTAATTCTCGGATAGACTGTAAATACCTTGCTGATGGTTGTTCATGGTGTTGATCAACCTTCTTAAGTAGATCTGCGTATTTAAGAGCCAGCTCATCTTGTCTTTGGTTGTACTCCTTTTGAGTTCTAACTAACTCATCAATCTTTCGGTTCAGTTCATCAATCACATCTTTGTTGGCCATGGAAGCAGTCGGAGAATCGACTGCTCTGATACCACTTGTACTGAACTCACTACAAATTGGATTATCATAAATAGTTTGAGTCTCTAAGGATAGAGATGATTTGGGATAGATAGAGGGAAATAGAGGATTAGGAGAAGAACTAGATGAATTAGGAGAAGATTTAGACGAATTAGGGGAATAATATGGGGACATTGTTAGAAAAAGGAGTTGCAGAAGATATTAGAGAAGAAGATAAGTTTTACATTTTATTAGTTGATTCCTTCCTTACAACAAACATAGCCTAAATAGCTGTAGAGATGACCAATGATGTGAATACCCGAACTGCCCTTACAATAATAATAAAGTACCATAATTAACCTTATATCCTACCCCAGGTACATGACAGAATTTTATTTTATTTATTTTTTTTCGAAAACTGTATTAGGGTTTACTATTACTTTTGTAATTTTTCATTTTATTTTTGGACAGTTTTTGAGACTTTTGACATTCTGGACATTATTTTTAAACCCTACAAAAGGGTAATATTAAATATAAACTGTTTGCAGGGAAGGACGACATGTACGATACTGTCTCGGCCCCTTGGGTTCTTACACTAACATAGGAGTTGGTGGCCGGAGTCGACTACAATGGATTCATCCCCCTTCTGGAACGGGAGGTAAGATTCTAAACACTCGTGAATCCTCAGTCAGCGAGTTACTGTCTTCCTTCGTATGCATATATATTGAGGACTGAATACGAACATTTATTTTTCTAGAAAAGGGAAAGACCTGGCCATATAAGATAAGGGTTCAGATTTCATCACCATTCTCTTCTTGCCTGCCTTAGGAACACGTAACCTACACGAACCTAAGCGTTAAAATTTTGACTAGAACAAGACCGATAAGGTAACGAGCTTATAGGAAAGTCGTTCAAAAGGACTGTATTGGGTATCTTATTAGCCTAACTCAAAGTTCAGGAAGATTGCCGTAAGTCGATTAGAGCCGTCTTGTAACCCAGGGAAGCGTTTCCAAAGAGGTGAGGGTATCAAAGATCCTCTGAGATTCTCCTACTTCTCTTCTACTTACTTTATTCGTATCATCCTACAAGGTTTTCTAAAATTGTACCTAGTTGCCTCTTGGAAGAGTAGAAGATGGTCTAGAAACAATCTAAGTGGAGCCATCATGCTTTTTGTTTGCTAGAAATCAATCAGTTTGATTTGGTTGTGTCGGCCTTTATTTGTGATTGCTTACCCTTCTAATTAGGAAATTTATTTTGAATGCATGAACGTAAAAGAGACGCTCTAGGTCGATTTATCAAAGAGAAACCTAGTAGTTCTTAAAAAAGTGGGGGTCTAACAACCACACCCAATATTTCGCTTAGCAATCTGTATGGACAAACTCCAATATACTTTCTAGAGAATCAACTAGATAGTTAGACTCAATCAATAAAAAAATATATCAAAGAGATTATATCTCTATCTCTCGATTTAAATCTTACTCAAGCAAACTGCGAGTCTCAATTAAATACAAGAGAGATAACTTGGATGGTACCAAAGACCAATATCCAAGTGTCAATAAATTTAAATCAACAACCAAAAGGTCGGATATTCTAATTGATTGAACAATGCACAACATGTATTATTTCAATTATATAACAAAATATAATGCGGAATAGAAATAACACAGACACCATAATTTTGTTAACGAGGAAACCGCAAATGCAGAAAAACCCCGGGATCTAGTCCAGATTAAACATACACTGTATTAAGCCGCTACAGATACTAGCCTACTCCAAATTAACTTCGGTCTGGACTGTATTTGAACCCCAATCAATCTCACACTGATCCAAGGTACAGTTATCCTCCTACGCCTCTGATCTAAGCAGGATACTGCATACTTGATTCCCTTCACTGATCTCACCCACAACCAAGAGTTGATACGACCCAAAGTCAAAGACTTAAGCAAACAAATCTGTCTCACACAGAAAAGTCTACAAGATAGATAAATTCGTCTCCCACGAATAAACCTATGAGTTTTGTTCCGTCTTTTGATAAATCAAGGTGAACATGAACCAATCAATAAAACCAGACTTATATTCCCGAAGAACAACTCGGTTTTATCAATCACCTCATAATAGTCTTAATCGACGCAGCGAAAAAAGATATTGTGGAATCACAAACGATGAGATGAAGATGTTTGTGATTACTTTTATATCTTTCCTATTGGAGATAGAAATCTCAAGCCAATTATTACAATTGTACTCGTCTGATAGAAACAACAAGATCGGATCACACAACTACAAGAAAAGTAATATTGTCCTGGCTTCACAATCCCAATGAAGTCTTTAAGTCGTTAACCTGGTTTTAGAAGAAAAAAACCAAAGGTTAAAGGAGAATTGACTCTAGCTTCTCAAACTAGTATCACACAGAATGTGTGGGGATTAGGTTTCCCAGTTGTTAGAGTTATCCCTTATATAGTCTTTCAAATCAGGGTTTGCAGTCAATGTTAGTTTAGTAACAAAGCATTCAATATTCACCGTTAAATGAAAACCTGATTAGATACAAGCTAATATCTCTCAACCGTTAGATCGAAAACTTATCTTGACATACACACATGTACTTGAAGATTTTGGGTTTGTGTAACCGTACCCAAACGTGTACAATAGTTGGTTCAATATTAGTCAACCAAATGGTTAGCCAAATGATAACTTTCATATCAACCATATTCTTCTTCACCATAACTAGTCCAAATGACTCAAATGAACTAGTTAGAGAGTTGTTCAATTTCTATGAGATCTTATGTACTACACAAGACACAATTGAAGCAAAAATGATGTGATTTACTCGAATCGATTCATGAACTATAAAGCCACGGTTTGCAATGGCATTCCTTAGATAATTTAAATAAGTTCACGAACATCGTTTTTAGACATAACCACTCAATTTTGCGGATTGGGTTCGCGGACTCACATAACCGGTTGGAGTTCACAAACTCTAGCAGAAATTCTAGGGTTCAAGAACTTCCGTCAGTTCCCGGATTGAGTTCGCGGACTGAAACCGAGCTAAAACTCTAGCATAAATTCTCGGGTTCGAGAACTACGCACGTTCGCGGACTGGGTTGACTGCTCAAGTTCCAATTTTCACTTGATCAACAAAGTTTGCAAACTTTGGTTCAAGGGATAAGGACTTATACATATATGTGTTACCATAATAATGTTTATATCCCCCAATGGTTATATTGTCTAAACTCTCATTTCAATCATTGAAACATTCTCAGAGGATGTCATATAGTTGTTATTCACAAACTAGTTTTCGTCAGAGCAATTTCCAAAGTGATTGAAACATAACATGACTTTCGTCACTAGGCAAAGATGAACTTGGCTAAAGCGAAAGCTTTACCAACACATATTTCGAGAAATATATAAGAAAGATATACTCAGCTCGAAATGTCACATGTGCATATCTTTACTCTATATAGTAAAATGACTTTTGTCTCAAGATAGGAGATATAGTAGATAGACTTTTGAGTGATAGATAAGTTCAAGTCTCCACATACCTTTTAGTCGATGAAGATCCACTGGTTCCTTGAGTAGTCCTTCGTCTTGTATGATGATTTCCATGGAGTTCTTGAGCTCAATTACACTTTCTATCCTAGTACAAGACCTTAGCTATAGTAGACTAGAAATCAAGACTTTATAGTTTTGATCAATAACATTGACAAACATGCTTGAGATAGCAATGCATGCGAGTTCGACCGAGCAGTGCTCTAACACATAATCCTACAAACATGTATTTCATTTGTGTATAACAACTATATGACGTCGTCTTATAGCAACGAAAGTCATGTTATGTTTGAATCACTTTGGAAATTGCTCTGACGAAAACTAGTTTGTGAATAACAACTATATGACGTCCTCTGAGAATGTTTCAATGATTGAAATGAGAGTTTAGACAATATAACCATTGGGGGATATAAACATTGTTGTGGTAACACATATATGTATAAGTCCTTATCCCTTGAACCAAAGTTTGCAAACTTTGTTGATCAAGTGAAAATCGAAACTTGAGCAGTCAACTCAGTCGCGAACGTGCGTAGTTCTCGAACCCGAGAATTTCTGCTAGAGTTGTAGCTCGGTTTCAATCCGCGAACTCAATCCGTGAACTGAAGGAAGTTCTTGAACCCTAGGATTTCTGCTGGAATTTGTGAACTCCAACCAGTTATGTGAGTCCGTGAACCCAGTCCGCAAACTTGAGTGGTTATGTCTAAAAACGATGTTCGTGAACTTATTTAAATTATCTAAGGAATGCCATTGCAAACCGTGGCTTTATAGTTCATGAATCGATTCGAGTGAATCACATCATTTTTCTTCAATTGTGTCTTGTGTAGTACATAATATCTCATAGCAATTGAACAACTCTCTAACTAGTTCATTTGAGTCATTTGGACTAGTTATGGTGAAGAAGAATATGGTTGATATGAAAGTTATCATTTGGATAACCATTTGGTTGACTAATATTGAACCAACTATTGTACACGTTTGGGTACGGTTACACAAACCCAAAATCGTTAAGTACATGTGTGTATGGCAAGCTAAGTTTTCGATATAACGGTTGAGAGATATTAGCTTGTATCTAATCAGGTTTTCATTTAACGGTGAATATTGAATGCTTTGTTACTAAACTAACATTGATTGCAAACCCTGATTTGAAAACTATATAAGGGAGAACTCTAGCAACTGGGAAACCTAATCCCCACACATTCTGTGTGATACTAGTTTGAGAAGATAGAGTCGATTCTCCTTTAACCTTTGGTTTGTTTCTTCTAAAACCAGGTTAACGACTTAAAGACTTCATTGGGATTGTGAAGCCAGACCAATACTACTTTTCTTGTAGTTGTGTGATCCGATCTTGTTGTTTCTATCGTACGAGTACAATTGTAATAATTGGCTTGAGATTTCTATCTTTAATAGGAAAGATATAAAAGTAATCACAAACATCTGCATCTCATTGTTTGTGATTCCACAATATCTTTTTTCGCTGCGTCGATTAAGACTATTGTGAGGTGATTGATAAAATCGAGCTATTCTTCAGGAATATAAGTCTGGTTTTATTGACTGGTTCCTGTTCACCTTGATTTATCAAAAGACGGAACAAAACTCATAGGTTTATTCGTGGGAGACGAATTTATCTATCTTGTAGACTTTTCTGTGTGAGACAGATTTGTTTGCTTAAGTCTTCGACATTGGGTCGTAGCAACTCTTGGTTGTGGGTGAGATCAGTTAAGGGAATCAAGTGCGCAGTATCCTGCTGGATCAGAGGCTTAGGAGGATAACTGTACCTTAGATCAGTGTGAGATTGATTGGGGTTCAACTACAGTCCAGACCGAAGTTAATTTGGAGTAGGCTAGTATCTGTAGCGGCTTAATACAGTGTATGTTTAATCTGGACTAGGTCCCGTGGTTTTTCTGCATTTGCGGTTTCCTCGTTAACAAAATTCTGGTGTCTGTGTTATTTCTATTCCGCATTATATTTTGTTATATAATTGAAATAATACAGGTTGTGCGTTGTTCAGTCAATTAGAATATCCGACCTTATTGGTTATTGATTTAAATCGATTAACAGTTGGATATTGGTCTTTGGTACCATCCAAGTTATCTCTCTTTGATTAGACTCGCGAATCATATTTGCTTGAGTAAATCAAATCGAGAGATTGAGATAATAACTCCTTGAGATATTTTCTATTGATTGAGTCTAGTTGATTCTCTAGAAAACAAAGAGATTGCTAATCGAGATATTGGGTGAGGTTGTTAGACCCCCGCTTTTTCATTGTGTAACCATACCCAAACTTGTACATTAGTTGGTTCACTAATAGTTAACCAAATGGTTAGCCATGTGATAACTTTCATATCAACCATATTATTCTTCACCATAACTAGTTCAAATGACTCAAATGAACTAGTTAGAGAGTTATTCAATTGCAAGGAAATCTCATGTACTACACAAGACACAATTGAAGGAAAACCGGTTTGATTCACTCGAATCGGTTCATGAACTATATATCCACGGTTTGCAATTGCATTCCTTAGTTTATAAAGATAAGTTCAAAAACATCGTTTTTAGACATAACCTACTCAAGTTCGCGGATGGAGTTCACAAACTCCAGCTGAAATTCTCGTGTTTGAGAACATCGCCAGTTCGCGGACTGGGTTCGCGCACTTCTCCTGTTTCACTTGATCAACAAAGTTCGCGAACTTTGGTTCAAGCAATAAGGACTTATACATATATGTGTTTCCAAGACAATTCTTATATCCTCCAATGGTTATATAGTCTAAACTGTCATTTCAATCATTGAAACATTCTCAGAGGACGTTATATAGTTGTTATTCACAAAAAAATATTCGTCTGAGCAATTTTCAAAGTGATTGAAACTTAACATGACTTTCGTCACTAGGTAAAGATGAACATGGCTAAAGCGAAAGCTTTACCAACACATATTTCGAGAAATAGATAGGCGAGGTAAACTCGGCTCGAAATACCAAATGTGTATAGTCTAAGTCTATATAGCAAAACTACTTTTGTCTCAAGATATGAGATAAATAGACTTTTGAGTGATAGATAAGTTCAAGTCTCCACATACCTTTTAGTCGATGAAGATCCACCAGTTCCTTGAGTAGTCCTTCGTCTTCTATGATGATTGCCATGGAGTTCTTGAGCTCAACTACACTTTCTATCCTAATCCGAGACTTTAGCTATAGTAGACTAGAAATCAAGACTTATAGTTTTGATCACTTGTAGTTGCAGGAATTCCCACAACACACCCCTTGTAATATCTTGATCTAAAATTATTTAATATGATTAAAATACTAAAATTGTAAATGGAAACATAGATTTTTACATGGTTCGATCAATTTGATCTACATCCATGATTCTTTACTATGATTGTTTAAATTTTACATTTGATTTACATTTGATAATCTCCATTAATGGAGTTCTAAATTTAGTTTTGGGGAAGAAGATGATAAATAAAAATACATTCTCTCTCTAAAAATCTCTCTGAAAAATCTCTCTATCTCCCCTAAAATTTTGTCCTCCCCTTTCTCTCTCCTGCTCTTCTCTTTATATAGGTATCTTCATGGTGGGTGACAGCTCACAGTCAACTCATATTTCCCATATTTTAGGACCTCTACTATGCTCCTCGCAGGCTCTACTATGCTCCTTGCAGGTTCTGCTATTGTGCTCGCAGGATCTTCTATCATGCTCGCGAGATTCTTCTATAACCACAAAATCTTCATTTCCTGCTTTGTTCTCGCGAGCTCCTGCCTTGTTCTCGCGAGCATTCTCTCCAACTACAAAAACTTCACATCTTTCTCATGTTTTATGCTGTCGTTGTCTATTACGTCAATCTTTGAATTATTCTGCGACGCTCACAGAGTGTTGTTGAAGAACTCAAAGAAATGTTGTTAATAATTTCGTAAGAATATTGTTATGGCGATATTGTGATCCTACATCTTGCCTCTTTTTCCTTGAATATTGCTGAAAGAGCGATCTTTAAGGAAAAATCAATTTTTGTAGTAGTCTTTGATCTTTGTTGATGAAGAAACGAGTGAAAGAATACTGGACTTGAAAAGTACGTACTTGCCTCTATTCTTTTGTGAAGTTCCATATCTTTGCTAAGTAAATAAGAAGTATTAACCCTTGAAGTATGCGAAGTATGAAGTATCCTTGAAGAAATATAAGAAGTACTCAATCCTCAAAATATAAGAAATATCCGTCCTTGAATGAAAGTTATAAGTATTGCCTCTGTTCATGCGAAATTATTACTTCATTCGCTGCTTAGAATTCTTGTCCATTTTGGAAATGATTCTTGCCGAGTAGATAAAGAACATAAAATATTTTCTTGGTAATCCATAATTGCCTCTGTTCTTTATCTATGAAGGTAGAATCCTTGAGAAAATGTTAAATGAGCAAATTGTTTCTTTATTCTTATCTTGCCTCTGCCTCATTTGATAAAATAATCATATTCTGCGAAATAATCACATCTCCTGCGAAATTCTGGAAGAGTTTGCGAGATGGTAAATGAGCTTGCTAATTTCTGAATGAGTCTGAAAGATTCTAAATGTGTCTGTGAGTTTCTGAATGTGTCTGCGAGTTTCTGAATAACCCTGCGAAATTATGAATAGTGCTCCTGAAATAGTGCCACGAATAGTGCTGCGAGATGATGAATAGTACCGCGAGATTGTAGATAATCCTCTTGAGATATTCTGTATAATACTTCTAAGAAATTCAGAATATTATTTCTGAGAGATTCTAAATAGTACTTGATATCTCTCTTGCGATGAACAAATCTTTCCTACATTCTTAAAAGAAAATAGTTAATGTTTGAGATTATTCTATTGGTCTTATTTTGCCTTCATAATTAAAGGTTTTATTTTGCCAATTTTTCTTTTGTATCTGCGACAAAATCGCAGGATATCTTCACAGTTGCATGTAAAAACCCATTGATCTCGCCTTATCCGCATTTGTCAATTACTCTGCGACAATATGACAAGTCTAAGTTACCTTGCGAGAACAAAGCCTTATGACATTGCCGTCTTGCGATGAAATAACAGGACGTCTTTACATTTTCATGTAAAAACCCATTGATCTCATCTTATCTTTTTTATCTTATGGCTTGTTTCCTCTGTATAATTTTTGTCACACGACAATATGACAGGCATAAATGTTCTTGCGATCATAAAGCCCCATGACATTGTCGTCTTTAGACACTTATCAGCTCCCTAATTGAGGGTGCCGCCCTTATCTTTCCCATGGTTTCCCCTTCAAGGAGGGCACATCGGCCATACAAGACTATCTCCTCCCATCCAGATTTACCAACAACCAGTTGTTTTCGCAGCCTCTTGTCCTTTATGCCTATATGGCTTATAGTTACAAGAATGCACCCTAAGTGGGGTTTTCTTCGGGACAAGTGCCTCATAGCCAAGACTTACCAAGAATGGCCAGGGTAGGTTCGTCCATCCCGGGCACTCTTGGCTCAACCGTGTACCACGGATCCTTGGTCATACTCTGCACTTCTTAGAAGATACCCTCGGTCGTCCAACCAGGGTATAACCTTATATAGTTAGAAATCCAAAGTACCTCTCCCGGATAGGTTTTCTTTAACCCCCAACGTCTCCATGACTCAGGATCCAGCAGCGGTATAACCTTACCCCTGAATCATGTAAAGAGATACCCCCTTATATGACGCACTATTAGGTCTTACATATGCCTCTTGCGAAATTGTATTCGCGAACTAGGGTGTACGCCATAAAGGTTCATCCCATTCTATTAATCTCTGCGAAATTCTATTCGCGTTTCTCGCGATATCTTCGCGTTTCTTTATTCTGTCATTTCTGTCAATTCTTTCATTTCTGTTATTTCTTCTTTCATTCTCATAACATTATATTTGAATTAGATATTCTTTAAAATCTTTTGAAATCTTAGAAATCTTCTTTAAAATCTTGATATATCACGTTGTTAAATCAAAAATATTTTTCTGTAAAAGTAATAGTCTAGAGAAATCTTAGAAATCTTATTTGAAATTTTGCGATTATATCGCGTTGTTAAATCAAAAATCTTTTTCTATAAAAGAAATATTCTAGAGAAATATATAAATCGAATTTTCTCGGTTTTTTAAAATCTTTGAAGTCTTGCGATTGTATCGGTTTTTGTAAAATAAATCAAAAATCTTTGAAATGTTTTGAAATCTTAGAAATTTTAGAAATCTTGCGATTATATCGCTTTTGGTAAATTAAAAAAAATTGAATTTTTTTGAAATATTATAAATCCTAGAAATGTTCTTTGAAATCTTGCGATTGTATCGCTTCTGGTAAATTAGATCAAAAATTTTCATTTTCTGTAAATAAAATGTTCTAGGAAAGTGGTACTTAGATTTCATGCGAGTTTCTGTTGCTGCCGTCTCTTGCGAAGTATGTGGTTTGCTTGTGATATTGGCATCCTTGAAATGTATAAATCTCGCAAAAAGAAATGTAATTATCGCAGCTTGCGAACTTAAGCATTGATGGCTTGTTTACTGTTTGGTGAACTCTTGGGTAAACTGGGCTTTCCTGTCACTAATCTCTTCTTCTCGTTGGTATTTTGGAAGAAGTAAACATTTTTATGAAATACACAAATATCTGCGGGGTGTTCATCTTTGCTGCAAATGTATGCCAGGTAAACGTCTATATTGTAAATATTTGCAAAATAAAAAATTCTTTGCGATGGGGAAGACTCGAACTCGCGAACTCAATATTATACTCTTCACCTATGACCATCAATTTTGGCTTCTGTTTGCGAAAGAAAGGTATAGTTCTGATATATTACTCCATTTCTTCTCTCCTTGAAGTTCAAAAAAATGAGTAAAAAGAAAAAATATGCTTGGCGAGGGATTCGAATATACGATACTTAACTCCTTCTCATCGCTACTGACCATCTGCACTGGATTCTGTATGCGATAACAAGCCCCATTTCTATCCTCTTATTACGATCTTCTCTCTGGTTTTATAGAAAGTTAGCGAAAAAAATATACATGTACTCAGATTCGATCGCAAGATCTCAAGTTCACTCAGCATTCCATTTACCAACTGTTCCAGCGTCCTGTTTGCGAAAGAAAGGTAAGATTCACGTAACTTATGCTTTTATAATCGCTCTTTACACAAATTTTGTCTTCTTCTATTCTTCTTCTTCTCCCTCTTGTAGTCACGGTCTTATATTGTTTATCAAATTTTGTTTATCTCTTCGCAATGTTGGTGATCTCATCAGCCTTTCTTCTCTTGTTGCTTTGATCACTAAAATATTTCACTGTATCCGTAATTGGCTTTCATGCTTTTGCATAAGATATTTTTCCATTCTTTTGCCTAGGATGTATTCTCCTTCCTGTTATCGTAAACTTTTGTTGGTTGGTTTAAGTCTCCCCTTTGTGTTCTTGAGTCTTTTCTTTGTATGTTATTGTGGCTCCTGATTGGTGGTTGTTGGGGTTATGGTTCTGTAGTGAGTCTATGGTTGACAGTTTCTTTTCTTTGTTGTGCTCCCGTTTCTGCAGAACTGGTGTTGCTCGAAAGTGTTGTTCACGGGCGTGTTAACATATGTACTTTATTTTTCCTTGTGTACGTTTTGTAATACATACTCTGCGAATTATTAAGAAGCTCAAGAAAATAATGGATGGTTAGAAAATAACAACATTAATGGAAAAGAAAATATTAAGAAAATAACAATATACGTAATGTCCCTCTGTTGCCAGCAGCTTAAACTCTTATCATTTCTAGATCATTGATATACGTAATGTCCTGTGCTGTGGACTGACATTTTTAGCCGGGTTCTTTGAGTTACCCTGCTTCCTGTTGATTACGGAATTGCTTGCCTCTCCGTCATGGGTTGGTTTGTTGGATTGTTGTGAATGTTTTATTCGCACGTTCTCTTATTTTCTTCCTTGTTGACTTGATCGTCATTGCCAATATTATCTCTTTTTCATGTCTGTTTCTTTGGTCCGCCATCTGGCGAGTTGAACTTTTTTTTTTTTCCACGAAGAGCAATTTTTTGAGAAAGGCAAGAAAAAAGAATGAGGGGGACTAGGCCAATACCTCAAAAGACAAGAAAAAGAGATAACAAAATAAAACGAAAACTCGAAAAAAACATGATACAAACTATCGAAAGCGATAAACTGGCAGGCCTGACCTATCAATTCCTAGAGAAGAATGAATAAAATTTGGCGGCTCAGTCCACCATTGAGACCCTATAGAAGCTCCCCATTTGGCTAAGAGATCAGCTACTGCATTTCCCTCTCTATATATGTAGGAATATCTAAACTGAACTGTGGATAAAAACTTCATACAGTTAGCCCAATGCGTTACTAGTCTCCATGGCACCAAAGAATAATCGGACAATGCTTTGATAACATGTATTGAGTCGCATTCAAACCATATGCGTGACATACCCTTTGACCTAGATATTATGAAAGCATGAATAGATCCCCAGAACTCCGCTAAAACTGAGTTATCCACACCAATGGACTGCGCCAAACTTCCAAATACCAAGGAGTTATGATTTCGAAAAACAACACCACACCCCGCTGGACCTGGATTCCCTAAAGAGCACCCATCAACATTTATTTTCAACCATCCATAAGGTGGTGTCTGCCAACAAATCTCTATGATTTTGGGTGCTTTATAAGCTCTACCCGTTATCTCGAAAAATCTGAGTATACACAGCTCCTCCATCGAATTACGCATATAACCTTTATTTAACATACCTGACTCACTAATCAAATGTTTAAGCTTAGCCACTGCAGTCTGTATTGGCAAGATTTCATGTTGAAAACGTAAACGATTTCTAACATCCCATATCAGCCAAATGTTATTTATAAGCGCCACCCAAAGTAAGTTCTTAACCTGTGAGCTACTAACAAAATTACGTACTATTGTGAACATGCCACGAATGTCATTAGCATTGAGATGCACTTTAAAAATCCTTCCTATCCAACTCCAAAGAGTACAAGCGTACTTACATTCAAAGAAAAGATGTTGCTGAGTTTCAAAACAGTAAGCCTTGTCACAAAGATTGCAACAAGAAGCTGAGCTAACTGCTGAATAAATATCCACCTCATCAGTAGGCACCCGATTATGTAGGAGTTTCCACACCACAGCAGTTCTTCTAGGTGGTGTTTTAATCTTCCAACTGTCTATAAAGTCATTACTCAACTGCTTTCTAGGCCTGCAATATTCATATGCATCTTTCATAGTCACTATACCCTTGTCGCCGATCTGCCAAACCATCTTATCACTTAAATGCCCAACAAAAGGAGTACCTTGAATGTGTTGTTTCATCAAACCTTGTAGTTCTGGAATGTAGTCAGGAATGTGCCAATTGTTGTCTACTATGAAGTCGGAAACACTATTATGAATTTGCGAAACATCCAAATCCAGATAATTCTCTATCGAGGTTCCAAGATCACCACACCAGTTATCTCTCCAAAAGTCGATCTTTGAGCCATTACCAACTAACCAAAAAATATCAAGTTTTATACGTTCCCATTGTCAACGAATACCGATCACAATTGAAGATTTATTATAGGGGCTTCCCAATAATCTCGCCTTAATAAAGAAGCACCAATATTCCTCCCTGGTCATGATTTGCCATGTTATCTTCATTAATGCAGCATTATTCAAACTCACCAAAGATTTGATATTCAGCCCACCTTCGGAATGAGGCAAACAAAGTTTATCCCATCCCACTGTATTGTGTTTCACAATGCTTATATCACCTGACTAAATAAAATTTCTCATCCATCTTTCCAGAGTATGAATACAGGCTTTTGGCCACTCGTACACATGAAAACTATATAATGAGGAACTAACTATTATAGAATTAACTAACTCGACTCTACCCATCATGGAGAGAGACTTGCCCTTCCAGGTAGCGAATTTTAGTTTTATTCTGTCCATTATCGATTGAATGTATCTTTTCCTAGGCTTACCTTAGAAAATAGGGACACCCAGATAACGGAAAGGAAAGGAGCCCATCGGGATACCATAATGAGAAGCAATAATAGTATCTCTAGTAGTAATATGTTTGCTAGCAAATAATGTACACTTAGAGGTGCTAATTATTTGACCCGAGCAAGCACCATATTCATCAAACAGAGTCATTAAGTTACCAACATCACGTCTAGTGCCTTTACAAAACACCATGATGTCGTCAGCATAAAATATGTGAGAGGGAGCGGCAATACCTCTGGGCGATGATATAGTATGTATAAGTCCTTGATCCAAAAGACGAGAAATTCCACGGCTGAGGACATCTTCACGAGGCAAAATAATATAGGAGATAGTGGATCTCCTTGGCGAACTCCCCTCGTGCAGCTGAAATAACCCATCGCCTTACCATTCACCACTATCGAAAACCTTGCTGATTGTAAAATGGTTTTGATCCAACCAACAAATTGAGGACAGAACCCAAAAGCTGACAAAGTCTGTAGCAGAAACTCCCAGTCCAAAGTATCAAATGCCTTTTTGATGTCAAACTTTAAGGCTAAATTGCCACCAAAAGTTTTATAATCCAACAAATTTATAGCCTCTGAAGTAAGAGCGATGCATTCAAAAATACTTCTCCCTTTCAAGAAGGCTCGTTGTTGCGGGGAGATAATTCTGGTTGCAATAGGACTCAATCTGGTAGCCAAGATCTTGCCAATAATCTTAAAGTGAAAGTTACCAAAAGCAATAGGGAGAAATTTCTCAATTACATCCGCTCCCGATTCTTTAGGAAGCAACACAATGTGATTTGGATTCACATTAGGAACTAGCCAACCATGTTCAAAGAAGAATTGGACTGACTTAAGCACATCTTCACCCACGATATCCCAGAAGCTTGTGAAAAAGATGCCACCGAAACCATCAAGACCTGGGGAACCACTAGAATTCATACTAAAAACTGCATCTTTAACTTCTTGCATATCAAGCATAAGAGTGAGCGAGGCATTCTCTGTTGCCGAAACACAAGAGTCAACATGCTTATCAATAAAATCAGTTGCTATACAATTTGAATTACCGGCATAGAGATCGTTAAAATACCCAATTATCTGTTCTGAAATAACATCGTGGTCAACTGTCAGATCCCCATATACTTTCAAGTGCGAAAGATTATTTGTGGAAGCACGAATCTTAGCATACTTGTGAAAAAAATCTGTATTAGCGTCGCCATCAGCAACCCATTGCATCCTTGATTTTTCCCTCCAATGCGTACGCTACATATTCAGAACTTGTACCAAATTATTTGAGGCTTCCAGTTCCTGTATATGAAGCTCATCCGAGTATCCCTCAACTACCATTTTCATTTGAATGACCTCCAGCTCATGATTAGCTTTGCCCACAGCTCGATTAATATCTCCAAATACTTCTTTATTCCAAGCCTTCAATACACCTTTGAGATGCTTTAACTTTTGCATTAGAACGTACATAGGACATCCATAGAAAGTTGTTTGCCATTCCTCCTGGACTAGCTTTCTGAGATCTGGGTGCTGTAACCACATGCTAAGAAACTTGAAATATGATGCAAAAGTCTTGTCACCCTTTGTGAATTCAAATAACAAGGGATAGTGATCAGATTTGACTCTAGCCAAAGTACTGCAAACTGATGAGTCCCAATACAGAAGCCATTCTTCGTTGCACATCACCCTATCAAGACGCATTTCAGTGTGCTGTCTACCCTTGCGACCATTTGTCCAAGTAAATTCTGCTCCTCTAGTGTCAAGATGATGCAAATCGTTCGTTTCAGAAAATAGAAGGAACTCATCACAAGAGGTCTTCTGCGGAGCAGCACCATTAGATTTCTCATGAGAACCCATTATTGCATTGAAGTCGCCCAAAATGCACCATGGACCATTAAATCTAGACTTCAATTTTGTAATTTCCTGCCACAAACTTCTACGAGTAATATATGACGTTGAAGCATAGACCCCAGATACATAAGTAGTCATATTCCCACTCATTACCTCACACGTTATCTGTTGTGAGCCACAAAAAATCACCTTCGGATTATGTTGCACAACACATAAGCACCACAAATTAGGCATCATTGCATTTCTGTTATTTACCGTAACCAATTTAAGACCCATATTGCTCCAAAAAGAAACAGGAATTGAAGATATAACAACCCAAGGCTCTGCAATAAACACAAAATCTGGATTGAATTTACGACAGTAACTAGAAAGTACTAGCTGTGTCGCGTCGTTCCCGACACCGCGAACATTCCAATATAATGTCCTCATCTATAACGGTTTGGAGGGATACCAGCCCCAGGACTCTTGGGATAGGGATTGACGACTGGTGACTCCTGTGAACCAAGCCTAGCACGTTGCCTAGCCTTCTTCATTTGAGATTTAAACATAGCAGGTTTGTATTGCTCCTGTTCTTGCTCATTTTCCATCTGATCAGCCCATCTTTGGTTACTTAATTGATTCTCTTCAGGAACATCCTTATCACTTTTCTCACTGCTAGTGTGAACACTAACATTGTCCTCATTCTTTTCATTCACAACTATCTCAGCAGCTTTCTCCATCAAGTCAGCAGCTGCTTCTCTAATTGCTGAGTCAACGATAGCCTCCAAAGTGCTACCTATGGCCCCAACACCTTGTAAATCTGGAACAGTATGAACCATCTTTACCGTTTTCATGTTACTAGGAATGCCACCAGCTGCCGGAGTGGCGATGACAAGCTCATTTGATGAGCTACCAGAAGCAGTGTTTCTCCCCTCAACCGTCGACATGTTTGATTCAACTCCACCAGTACTAGGAAGAGTTTCATGGACTTTTTCCCCATCCTCATTGTTGGATTTATCACCAACAATATCCATTTCAGTAGCATCTTTTCCCCATCTGTATGAGAAATTACTTGAATTTTAGTTATGTTTAGCAGCTGCCTAGCGGCCGTGTTAGTTGTAACATTGTTGTTAGACTTATATCCAACACTAACATTAGCAATGACACCTTTATTATTTGGCTTAACACCAGGCATTGGTGCTTTGGGAGCAGAAGCTTTTTTAGGTTCAGTTGACCTTCACAGGAGCCAAAGATGCATTTCCTGCTCTCTTGTGACATTCCCCTAGCCCATGCCCTATTGCGCGACAGTGTGTGCAAAAAGCAGGTTTTTTTTCATACGTTACTGGAACCAAGAAAGCGAAGCCACCCCTTTCCACTAAAACTTTCTCATGTAAAGTCTCAGCTAAATCTACTTCAACCAATACGCGAGAAAAGTGACAAAATTGCTTAGATAAAGTGGCATTATCAACCTTCATGAGAGTGCCAACAACACTAGAAATTTCGAAAAGAGTTTTCTTCCGCCAATATTCAATCCCTAAATTATATATTCTGATCCACACCTGAGCCAGCGTCTGATTTTGATTCCTAAGGTTGAAATCAGGAATCCAAGTGCAAAGATGCATCATGCCAGGCTTTAGATGAACTGCCCCAGCTGATCGAACACGAAGAACATCAGCTTCCAATGAAAACTTGAAGCAAAAGAAACCTCTTCCTAATGATGATAAACTCCATCGAATATCTGCAGGCCAAATAAGCTTGAGTTTGTTGTATACATCCATTGTTTTAAGAGGCTCCGCCCCTTTTGGAAGAGTTAATATTCCAATCAAACAATTTTTACAATCTTCCACCCCCTTCTGGTATTCATCCTCCGAGATCCGGATTGATATTGTATCACCTTTAAGGCAAGGTTTAGGTAATTGATCTACACAAACTTCTGTTTGTGTGTTTGTTAGTATGGAGGCAAAACTAGGTTTAGCAGAAACCCTAGTTGTTTCTGCTCCAGTTGGAGAATTATCCGTAGTAATTTTGGGAATCACTTTAGGAGAAGAAATTGGGTTTAGGAAATCCCATGGACAAACAACAGTAGCCATTGTCGAAGGATCAAATCTAGAAGAGGAAGGGTGAGAACGACGAGAAACTTCCATGGAGCTAGAATCGCCAAAAAAAAAAATTCCTAAAAATTCGGAGCTAAACATTTTCATCTGACGAGTTAAACTTGAGATGTTACGTTTTTACGAAGATTGTTGACGAAGTAGGTTGGCAGATAACTGATGAAGATTTGATTTGATGCAGTGAATTGATGAGATGGGTCTGATGAATCTATTTTAAGTTGCTCTATTCGCCAGGGATAAATTTGTTGAAGTTATTCCCATATTCGCAGCTGTCTAGCATAGTCTTGTTGCTCTACTTCCAATTTGCTCCTGTCATCAGTTTCTTCAAAGTATGTATCTCGTCCTTTTTATTTTTCCTAAGAATATTTAGTTATTTGCCTTGCTGCGAGCATCACGCTGTAATCAAGGGTTATTGGTGTGGTTTAATTCGCATATCTTATCATTTTGTTCTTACTACTTTCATAAACTTTCTCTTCATATTTTCTTTTGTAAATTTTGCTTCACAGATTTTATTGTTCTTCCCTGTAAATTTCTTTTTGTTGTTGCATATGTTGACGAGGTTAAACCCTTTCTCGCTGTCAGCTGCGAGATTGTAGATGCATGCTACAAGATATTTTGACAAAGTGATTGTTGCTATTGTATCTTTGCTATTTTTCATCAGTTCCACTTGCATTTTGCTCGCTGATTCTGCTTGAGCTTCTAGTAGCCTTTATCGAAGTTGGATGATGGTGGTATATTTTCTCACCGTATTGCTTTGTTTCCCCTGAAGTTGGTGACGAAGTTTGTGGTGAATAGTATTCTCTCATGAAGTAGTTTCATTATTGCTTCTAGTAAATTTTAGTTACACTGCGTCTCCTTGGTGTGGTTATGCTGGTATCCTTCGCAGCTAAACGATTATTGGAATTTCTTTACATTTCTTTACACGCTATAATAATATAGTTCCCCTTATCTGCGAAGTTTTTGGCATGCTGACTTCTTTGCCTTTTGACCTGTCAAGAAATCTCGATCTGCTACTCCGTCCTTATTTGTATACCAGGACATCTTCAAGGAATCTCCAATAGTTGCTGCGAGGAGCTTCTTTATCTCATGGTGTGTGGATCAATTATCCGCAGTCAAGGCATCCTGTAAGAGAAGAAATGAAATCATAATATTTTTTCTTTCACAGAAATCAAAATTCGTTAAGTTTTTGGAAAATCAGTCTTATGTTGTAAACCGAGTAAAGTTTTTGCAAAAGCTTTTTCAAAATTTCACCAATAAAGCCACCAGATTTAACAAAATAAGAAGGAAGAATTTGTCCTTTCAAAACTAATTGTTGGTGCAGATTTGTTTGATTTCATCATGATTGTTGACGTCCTCTCCAAATCCAAATCTGCTTCTGCAATCCTTTACTGGATGTTCTTTTTCTGAAATTTTTGATTCGAGATTATCTTTTAATCTTCATTTTCTCTATTTTGTTCCCTTAATTTTCCCTCTTTTCTCTTCATGTTGTTAAATTTAATAGTTGATGAAGTCTTTGACTGCAACTTTCTTTCGGTTTGGTTTTTTGATGTAGTTTGGACATATCCACATCTGATTTATGAATTACTACTGATATTTTTTGATGGAGATAAAAATCCTCGGCTTAAACATTCATTTCCATCTTTAAAATGTACAGATCCAGTGGGACTCATCACCAACAGTAGCCAAGTTTTCTAAATTTTCTTAAACCAACAAGTCTTGTCCCTGTTTCTAGCGCCAAAATATAGTTGCAGGAATTCCCACAACACACTCCTTGTAATATCTTGATAATAATTTCTTGATGTAAACTCATTTGATATGAAAATGATGATTAAAATACTAAAATTGTAAATGGACACACAGATTTTTACATGGTTCAATCAATTTGATCTACATCCATGATTCTTCACTATGATTGTTTAAATTTTACATTTGATTAACATTTGATAATCTCCATTAATGGAGTTCTAAATTTAGTTTTGGGGAAGAAGATGATAAAGAAAAATACATTCTCTCTCTAAAAATCTCTCTCTCTCTCTCTCTCCTAAAATTGTGTCCTCCCCTTTCTCTCTCCTTCTCTTCTCTTTATATAGGTATCTTCATGGTGGGTGACAGCTCACATTCAACTCATATTTCCCATATTTTAGGACCTCTACTATGCTCCTCGCAGGCTCTGCTATGCTCCTCGTAGGTTCTGCTATTTTGCTCGCATGATCTGCTATCGTGCTCGCGAGATTCTTCTATAACCACAAAATCTTCATTTCCTGCTTTGTTCTCGTGAGCTCCCGCCTTGTTCTCGCGAGCATTCTCTCCAACTACAAAATCTTCACATCTTTCTCATGTTTTATGATGTCGTTGTCTATTACGTCATTCTTTAAATTATTCTGCGACGCTCGCAGAGTGTTGTTTAAGAACTCACAGAAATGTTGTTAATAATTTCGTAAGAATATTGTTGTGGCGATATTTTGATCCTACATCACTAATATTGACAAACATGCGAGTTCGACCGAGCAATGCTCTAACAATCTCCCCCTTTGTCAATTTTAGTGACAAAACTATCAATACATATGGAATACAAAAAATATATAAATAAACTTTGTAGCTCCTATTCCACATGTCTAATCTTCAACATTACTCGAAATCTTCGTCACTTCCAAGTACTCAAATGATCCCAAAGGTTGTAAGTTTAGCATCATCGTTGTTGAAAATCCTTAGCTATAACAACGAGAAAACCAGAGTTCTCAATCATTGCTATACAGTGTCATAGTATCATTACACAGCGTCAAAGTCCAATTGCATCACAACTTTAACAACAATACTATGGTGATATATCACTCCCATGACTCTATCTCACATGCAAACCACTCCTCCTTACATAATGATCCGAAAACCATATGTATTTGTAGTGTGAACTACATATTAATTCATTCTCCCCCTTTTTGTCAATAAAATTGGCAAAGGTACAAGAACGGGATCCAAATGAAATTTCCAAACGAGACATTTCATGACCAAGAGTAAGCGTATATCATCTTATTTAGATGCAATCATAAAGCCGAAGATAAATGCATTCATCAAGGAGTCTATAAAGATACAATATAACCCATATAAAAATTCCATAGCCGCACTCCCCACAAAGATTTGGCAATTAAGCACAAGTTCAATTAAGAACTTTCCCCCATAATATGTTATTCCCGAAAGAACAACAAGAGCGACATTAATTTCAAAAGAAAAGAAGGATTTCATTGGACATAAGATATCATATACAAGTATGAATTTGAATCCAAAAATATTCAATTAACCATAAGCAAACTCATAATTAATTTAACCGAATATGATCAACACAAGTAAACTTATGGAGACTTAAAAATATTCAATTATATTAATCACAAGAGAACCCATAATTAATCTAATCAAAATACACAACTAAACTAATCACAAAAATAATCAATTTAATTGGTCATACTCGACATAAGAAAATCTATGGAGCAATGACTAAGTTAATAATTAAAATAATCAACCCAATAAAAAACGCTCAAACATAAGAAAACTTACGGAGACATAACTAAATAACCAAACAAGATGAATAATTTAGTTCAATATGCTCGACATAAAGTACCTTATGGAACAACAACAAAGCTAATCATAAAATAATCAACTTGGTTGTTTAGTGCTCAACATAAGACACATTACGGAGCCTCATAGTAATACATAAAATATGGATCAGGGAAGATCAATTACTGGGGAATACATAAGGATTCATTCTATTTTCCATCACCATTTTCACAATGACATACAATAGACATAATCCTTGAAAACAAAATATTTTAACCTATCTTCCATCAAAAATTGACATAATAGGCTTAACTTTTCTATTTGTCAAAAGTCAATTCATTCTTTTATAAATATATGCATATCAACTCATGAACGACTTTACTTTTGACAAGGTATGGGACAATCAAGTTCACGGACGGAAACACACATATCCCATAACAATATTGCAATATATGAAACCATAAAGATTAATACTACAATAATCTTCTTTCAAACAGTTTTAGAATTTAAACAAATAAACCTAAAAACATGAAGATGACGTTGGACATAGCTATGTGTAATCACAATAATGGCTATTCCAACCTCTAGTTATTCTTATAAACAAAAACAAGTAAAATAAAAGATTTACTAGGCAATCAAAATCAAACATTTCTCATTGTATTCCTCATCGGAAATACACCAAGATGCTTGAATTGTTTTCAAATCTTCCTTGATCTCGGGAAACTTCGTTGCAATTAAAGTCAATTGTTCCTGGACACACATCACCCTCCAATCGACTTTATGCACACACTTATGAATTTTTTGAAGAAGACTCAAAGAGTTTGGGTCACAATCATTAAGTAAGGCATCTCTTTGTCTTTTGCACACATTCTCCCTTATGCGTCTGAAGGTACACGGGTGAACCGGTTTGGGAACCCCGAGAGAGTTTCCAATTGAATCAAGACATGATCACGAAAAATTTGTCCAATCAAGTAAGGATAAACTAACATATTGATGGTTGAAGTCATTTGATAAATGATAAAACCACAAATATCGAGACTTTGAACACCCGAATCAAGGAAATAGACTAATTCCGCAAACTCATGACTCCACCAAGAATTCTCAATTGTGGAGGGACAAAGATTGGGGATACCAAGTTTTCCAAATACCATCAACGGGATACTAAGATTATTAGTAGGAAATTTTCCTTGATTCCAAGCTACATTCTTGCCACAAATCCCAAGAGAGATTTCATCAAATGACGGACGTTCATCAATTGGTCTAGGAAGACACACGTTTCCCAACGGAATTTTGGTAATCCTTGATATTAATTCTATATCAATAAGAAATATTTCTCTATTTACCATGGATTTGGATTCCATCTTATTAAGATCAACATCGTGAATGTTGGCATAGAAAATTCTTGTGAGAGAATCAAATCCTTGACCATGACCATCAAAGATATTTCCAAGATTATATTTTTTGAAGAAAGCTAAATCCTCTTCATGCCCACTAGATAGATCTAATTTATTTTCTAGAATAAAACCTTTAGATGAAATCTTTTCAAAAATTCTAACACAAGAATCATCCACAAACCTAATCCTAAGAGAATTTTGGTCACAAGGAAAATTCATGCTAGAGGTATTTGAGCTTTTGGAACTCCTTTTTGAGCCCTTAGAATTCATCATGAGATCTAAGAAATTGAAAGGAACAAGAGGAAATTACTTACTTGGAATGAATCTTAAACACCATTTCTTTCAATTTCTTTAAGGACGCTTTAATGGAGGAAAGACTCAAAACTCTAGAGGTTCACGTACGCGGATGGGTGATGTAGAAAAAGAGGGTGCGCAAACTTCTTCTTTATAAGACCAATAATGGGCTTGGACCCGTTTGTGAACCGCGACCCACAAAGAACAAGTGGGGTTTTCTTAGATGTTTGCACATCAAGGGTTATGCATCCCGTAACAACACACTTTGTGAGAGACGATGAATGCAATAAAAAGCTTTATTTGATATTCTAAAAGAGAATAACAAAAATATACACAATTCAAACCATTTCTTGCCCCATTTCAAGATATGTACAAATGGGGTGATGCTGAGCTTGTTTCCAAGAGTCAAAACATGCAGAGGAAGTCTCGTGCAATATTTCTGGTTGATATGTGTGAACAGTCCCTGTGGTATAATCAAAATAATGATGATAGTCATGGCAGTTAGAGCTTTCTCTCCTTTATTTAATCTGGTTAGAAGGAAAATTCTTCTGATTCCTAGGTTGTACAATATTATTTAATTTAACATGTACAGAACCCTTTTCAGAATGATTCTTAGACTTAAGTTTTTCTAAGAATTTAAAAACGCATTCGAATACTCTGAATAGATCTTTATCAATTGATCCATTATGATAGTATTCCTCAAAGAGATCAAGAGTTAATCTAGTGAGGGTCCATATCCTTGAGTGTGACAAATTTTTTCTCAATCTTTCCTTTCTTTTATTTTTTTTCTTTAGATAGATTGACACTTATCATCCAAATCTTCCTTTTTAGATGAAGAGAGACTATCATGAGAAACAAGAGGTTTTGACCATAATAATCTTTGAGCAATCTTTAATGCGTTACAGATGCCAAGAAAAAGTTTTCCAAAGAAATTTCCCATGGGACAATTTTTTAGGAACGAACAAACACAAACTTATTAGGTTTAAAGTGTTTGCCTTCTCCGATACCAATTGAAAAAGTGGGGGTCTAACAACCACACCCAATATTTCGCTTAGCAATTTTTATAGACAAACTCCAATATACTTTCTAGAGAATCAACTAGACATTTAGACTCAATCAAAAGAAAAGTATATCAAAGAGTTTATATCTCTATCTTTCAATTTAAATCTTACTCAAGCAAACTGCGAGTCTCGATTAAATACAAGAGAGATAACTTAGATGGTACCAAAGACTAATATCCAAGTGTCAATCAATTTAAATCAACAACCAAAAGGTAGGATATTCTAATTGACTGAACAACGCACAACCTGTATTGTTTCAATTATATAACAAATATAATGCAGAAAAGAAATAACACATACACCAGAATTTTGTTAACAAGGAAACTGCAAATGCAGAAAAACCCCAGGACCTAGTCCAGATTGAATATACACTGTATTAAGCTGCTACAGACACTAGCCTACTCCAAACTAACTTTGGTATGGACTGTAGTTGAACCCCAATCAATCTCACACTGATCCAAGGTACAATCATGCTCCTACATCTCTGATCCCAGCAGGATACTGCGTACTTTATTACCTTAGCTGATCTCACCCATAACTAAGAGTTGCTACAACCCAAAGTAGAAGACTTTAATAAACAAATCTGTATCACACAGAAAATTCTACGGTAATAGATAAATCCATCTCCCACGAATATACCTACGAGTTTTGTTCCGTCTTTTGATAAATCAAGGTGAACAAGAACCAATTGATAAACCAGATTTATATTCTCTAAGAACAACCTATTATTATTAATCACCTCACAATAGTCTTAATTGACGCAGCGAAAAAAGATATCGTGGAATCACAAACGATGAGACAAAGATATTTGTGACTAATTTTTATCTTGCCTATCAGAAATAGAAATCTCAATCCAATTACTACAATTGTACTCATACGATAGAAACAACAAGATCAGATCAGACAACTACAAGAAAAGTAGTATCGGTCTGGTTTCACAATCCCAATGAAGTCTTTAAGTCGTTAACCTGGTTTAGAAGAAGAAACCAAAGTTTAAAGGAGAATCGACTCTAGCTTAGCATAACTAGTATCACACAGAATGTGTGGGGATTAGGTTTCCCAATTGCTAGAGTTCTCCCTTATATAGTCTTTCAAATCATGGTTTGCAATCAATGTTAGCTTGGTAACAAAGCATTCAGTATTCATCGTTAGATGAAAACCTGATTAGATTCAAGCTAATATTTATCAACCGTTAGATCGAAAACATAGCTTGTTATACACAAATGAAATGCATGTTTGTAGGCTTGTGTAACCGTACCCAAACGTGTACATTAGTTGGTTCAACAATAGTTAACCAAATGGTTAGCCATATGATAACTTTCATATCAACCATATTCTTCTTCACCATAACTAGTTCAAATGAACTTGTTAGAGAGTTGTTTAATTACAAGGAAATCTCATGTACTACACAAGACATAATTGAAGCAAAAATAATATGATTCACCCGAATCGTTTCATGAACTATATTGCCATGGTTTGCAATTGCATTCCTTAGTTTATAAATATAAGTTCACAAACATTGTTTTTAGACATAACCTACTCAAGTTCGCGGACTTAAGTTCCCGGATAGAGTTCACAAACTCCAGCAGAAATTCTCAGGTTTGAGAACTTCGCCAGTTCGCGGACTGGGTTCGCAGACTTAGCTCACGCACTTCTCTGGTTTCACTTGATCAACAAAGTTCGCAAATTTTGGTTCAAGCAATAAGGACTTATACATATATGTGTTTCCACAACAATGCTTATATCCTCCAATGGTTATATAGTCTAAACTCTCATTTCAACCATTGAAACATTCTGAGAGGACGTTATATAGTAGTTATTCACAAACCATTTTTCGTCAGAGAAATTTTCAAAGTGATTGAAACTTAACATGACTATCGTCACTAGGTAAAGATGAACATGGATAAAGTGAAAGATTTACCAACACATATTTCGAGAAATAGATAGGCGAGGTAAACTCAGCTCGAAATACCAAATGTGTATATCTAAGTCTATATAGCAAAACGACTTTTGTCTCAAGATAGGAGATAAATAGAATTTTGAGTGATAGATAAGTTCAAGTATCCACATACCTTTTAGTCGACGAAGATCCACAAGTTCCTTGAGTAGTCCTTCATCTTGTATGATGATTGTCATGGAGTTCTTAAGCTCAACTACACTTTCTATCCTAGTCCAAGACCTTAGCTATAGTAGACTAGAAATCAAGACTTATAGTTTTGATCACTAACATTGAAAAACATGCTTGAGATAGCAATGCATGCGATTTCGACCGAGCAATGCTTTAACAGTTCTAAGAATCTTGATTACCTTAATTTAGAAAGTGCGATTTTCGGAAAATCCAGTTTTGAACATCTGTTGAATCCTTAAATAGCGCCAGAAATGGCAACTTTGAAAGCTTTGTTAAATCCGACTAGGACTACTCGTCCCTCGTGTATCAGGTTAGCTAAAATGGAAGTAAATTATGAACTTCGACCTGAGACCCTATAGATGCTCCAAATATTTTTAGGGAAGGAAAATGAATACCCCTATTTCCATGTTAGGGACTTTGAGGAAATTTGTAGTACCCTAAAAATTAGAAACCTTGATGATGATGCTTTGAAACTTAGGTTATTCTATTTTTCCCTGAAATATAAAGCCAGATCGTGGCTATATAGTTTGTCCAGGTGGGTTTGAAAACCAAACAATTGATGCGGCGATGACATTTTTGAATGAAATCGCCGAAAATGCCCAACAATGGGAAAGTAGTAAGGAACCTCAGAAAAAAATTCTTCTAGGCAGAGAAAACGTTAATAGGGTAGAATGATGTTATGAATTAGATGCCAAATTACAGCAATAGCTAAAAGGTTAGAAGCTTTAGAAATGGGTCACACTAGTGGTACAGTGGAGCCTTTTTGGGAAGGTCATACTATGGAAGAGCAAGCTAATGCTCTTTACAATAATAATAGATTCGATAACTGTCAGAAGTTCGACCCATATTCGAAAACTTATAACCCTGGTTGGAGAAACCATCTGAACCTTTCGTGGTCTGAGGGCCGAAGTCAAGGTCAGTTTAGTAATTCTAATGCTCCCCCATGTTTTGGATATACTAAGAATCCTTCCGGACTAGCACAGTTTCAGAATCCTCCAGATAATAAGGTCATGAGCTTAGAAGAAACTCTTGCCTCATTTATTCGAAACACTGAAAAGATTCACATATCACTTTCACATGGCATAGAAGAAAGTAAAAATATAGGCCAGGCTGATTCTCAGGCTATTTCCGAGTTAAAAAACCAGGTTAGTCAAATAAATTAGTCTATGAGAGAAAAAGGTAAGTTTCATAGTCAAACACAACCCAACCCTAGAGGAGTTCATTAATTAGGTGCAAAACTATCAAATCAGCTGAATTCTATTAGCACCCTTAGGAGTGGTAGAGTTGTAGACAATAAGGTAACCATGCATGATAGTGAGCATACTGTAGTTCACCCCTCAAGACCATCCATAGCTGAGGAGACTGATAAAATCTCTGATGATGCCAATTTGGTCCATGAGAGGCCCTATTTTATTCCTAGATCCCCATTTCCATAACTATTAATAACAATAAATAATGAATCCGACTTTAATGTCATAATGGAGGATTTTAAGAAAGTTACCATAAACCTTTTGTTACTAGAAGCAATTAGGAAACTGCTAGCTTATTCCAAATTCCTTAAAGATTTGTGTACGCAAAAGCGTAAGCTTAGTGTCCCTAAGAAATCCTTTTTAGCTAGTCATGTAAGTTCGATCATTCAGAACACCACAACTCCTAAGTATAAAGACCCAGATGCCCCTAACATTGCTTGCACGATAGGAAAACACAGGGTAGAGAAAGCTTTACTTGACTTAGGAGCTAGTGTGAACTTACTTCCGTACCATGTGTACTTATATATAGGACTTGGTAAATTGAAACCTACCAAGATAACACTACAGTTAACTGATAGGTCTGTTAAAATTTCTCGTGGTGTGATAAAGGATGTTCTTATTGAGGTTGACAAGTTTATTTATCCTGTGGATTTTGTAGTCCTAGATACACAACCTATCCCTAACCTAAAGAATCAAATACTGGTGATTTTAGGCCGCCAATTTTTATCCACATCTAATGTTGTTATCAACCGTAGGACCGGACTTATGAACATATCCTTTGGTAATATGACCACTGAACTAAATGTATTTAATGTTACTAGACAACATTCCGAATATTTAGAGGAAGTGAATATGATTAGCACTTTAGTTCAGAATAATTGGGATGACAATTTGTTTGGTGATTCTTTAGATGAATTTGATGAGACAATTCTCTTAGGTCAGATAGATGACCAGATTTTAGAACTAGAAGAAGCTCTCAAACATTTTAAGGACTCTACAGACCCAGAAATCCAGACAATATATAGTGTTAGGTCTTTCTGAGAGTAATGATGACTCTAAGTTTGGTGGAGAACTAAACGAAGCTTTTGAGCATTTTAAAGACTCTGAGGATCCATAAATCCAAGCAATAGTTAGAGGTTTGTCTGAGAGTAGTAATTACCCTAAGTTTGGGGGTGGTGATAGTTCTAGTAATTGTCAAGCCTCCCCCTTAGAAGTCCTTAAATTGGGACTCGATTTTTTTACATCTGAGGTATTACTTGAGTCTCTTCAGACTCCACAACCCGATCCCCCTGATATTGTCTAGGAGGAAATCAAGTTATTAGAGACCCATTATTCAGATGAATCTGTTTGTCAAGACACTCATATGAAGACCAAGTGGGAACCGCGGAAAAATCTAGTTGTCTTGCAAGAAACTTTTGATGAGGTTGTGCTCTATCTGTTCATTTTTCTGATCATGTGCAGTTGTCTCATTTTAGTGGCAGTATTATTTGGTATTGATGATCCACAGTAGTTTCGACTATTGATACATGATTTGAAAGGTAATTATCCATTTTATGGGTACGTCATGTTTGGATGAAGACTTTAAATTTAGCACTTCTTGGGAGGTAACCCATGCTCATGCAACATGGTAATATATTTCCTTAACTCTTTTGCTTCAAATGGTAACAGTTTCTCCTTGTTCATGTTTTAATTTTATCTTTAGAACATTGAGGACAATGTTAGATTTAAGTTTGGGGGTATGGGAGAAACTTTTTAGTTGCATTATTATTAAACTCCATAGCCTAAAAATTTATACTTATTAAGGATGGCACTAACCAATATAAGCGGATGGAAGCATCTTGGTTGTAGGAGTTGAGGAACCAATCAGATTAGATGGAAACATCTAAAGAGTCTATTCATAAAAGCACAGAGCTCAGGTGTTAGAAATAACATGGTAGTTTCACCATATCTCGTTGAGTCCTTTTCACTTCTGTTTTATTTTGTTTTCTTTAAAATATGTTTCTCTAAGTGATTAGTTGGGGCTCACGATTCAAGTTGTTACCATTGCTAGGGTGAAATATAGTGATTGAGATACAAAAAATAAGTGGAAAAAAAAAGTGAAAAAAGAAAGAAAAGAAAGGTGAGACCATACCATCAGACCAACCGGAATAAGTTTAATAAATCGACCACTGGTTCCCTTGTATATGCCAGTAGTGTTGATATTAGTCAAACCAGTATCTCAGTCCATTTAGATAGGTTCATTTTGGCAGTAGCCTTCAGACGGATATGAGAAACACCGTTCACCTAGTCAACATCAAAACCATCTATGTTTTTCTCTATATCTATCTCTTGATCTATCCATGTGATTTGTTGACTCCGAATATTGATGTCCATAGTGCGACTATCTGAGAAGAGCTCTGTCACTTATAATATGAAATTTTAGTGTGCTTGAGTGCAAACTCGTGTACAACAAATGGAATTTCGCATCAGGGTACTTCCTCTCATAGTCAATGAGAGTATGCCAACCAAGGAGGTTCTTTAGTGCTATTCCAAGGTTATGCGTAAATAACTAGGATCCAGAGTAAAGGTTTTGTGGGTATATCTCTAGTAAGCCCTCCCAAGACTATAACTCGGCCACTAGGTCCCCTAGGGTTTAAAGGCTTATTGCATATGCTAAATGAAATCGACGATGCCTGCGACAGTGAGTTAGGATTTTATTTTATTTTTGCTTGAGGACTAGCAAATAATAAGTTTGGGGGTATTTGATGGACACATTATTGTGTCCGATTTGTCTTGATTCTATATATTGTTAGAGCTCATTTTTGTATTAATTATGGTGTTTTATGTATATGTAGGTATTTTTGGCCAATAAACATTTTTGGAAAAATTGGCTCGAAAAGTTGTGTAAAGCACCCAGAGGAATTGTTATTGGCACCCATTATTTAGATAAGGGGCACCTTCAGGGCACCTCAAGCATACTAGCTATCGGCACCCCAGAACCTGTTAAGGGCCACCCATCTTCACCTTCGTTTGAATCTTGTTTTGGCGGGAAACTGTTGCAGATGACATGCTGATTAGAGTTCGAATTTTGTGGAGGATTTAAGGAGATTCAATCACAAAATTATGGTGGGCTGGACTTGATTAAGCTAAACAGGGCATGTATATTCATCGGACCCGAATGAATTGGGCTGTATGATGGAGGAAAAAGGAAACACGGTGAATTTGGTTTACAGGAAAATAGTTTCCCACATGCGAATATTTCTGAAGCTGATTTGGGAGAGAATCTCGTTGATATATTCTTGGATATGGACTAGGAATGATCCAGTACTTCGAAACAGGGAAGGTATTGAAGTTGGATTAGATAAAAATGGAATCTCACAGGACTTGCATCGAAACAGGGAAAGAGGAAAGTTTATCGGGATAGTTTGGTTGTTTTTTTGGAAGTTACGTGCAAGTTTGGAAAGGATATGATTTTTCCAGGATTTAGTTACCGAGTTTGGAGAGTTTAGATAACTCGGGGAAGGTTGGAAGACGCGTGCAGAGAAATATTATCGCATTTTGTCCGGGAAGAAAAGGGAAGATATTTTCATGATTTCTTTCGCATGTTGTGTATATATATAGAGTTGTGAGATTCCTAAAGAGGGTTATCGAGACTTTGGGGGAAGTTGCAGAGATGATTCATCATCAGCAAGGAAGAAGGAAGAAGATAACACATACGACACTTTTTGTGTCGCTAATTCACTATTCTTCTGCAGCAGTTTTAATATATCGTTTCTGTAACAGCATTATAACAACTGTTTGTAACACCTATACAACGTCACAAACTGTCTGAGTTATTAGTTTTCTCTTATTTATCACACTTTTGAGCTATGAACACCTATTTCGAGCACGTGAATAATATGAGGAGCTAAACCCCATTGCTAAGGCGACGGAGGAAGCCAATTTTCCAAGATTTGTGTGGTAATTTCTATTTAATTAATTCTTGTAATCGCTGTTATGATTATTTTCCTTGATTGAGAATTGATTGAATGATTTTTCCTAAGCAAT
This sequence comes from Papaver bracteatum, assembly GCA_023529315.1. Lineage (NCBI taxonomy): Eukaryota > Viridiplantae > Streptophyta > Magnoliopsida > Ranunculales > Papaveraceae > Papaver > Papaver bracteatum. The sequence goes on along the minus strand of JAJJWX010002263.1, from coordinate 129,002 downwards.
TGTGATTTCTCTTGATAGATTATGCTGAGACCTAGGTTTTTGGATATTCTATGCTTTCGAAATACACTTGTTATTCTAAAAATCTACTTTTGCAAAATATTAGAATCACATTAAACATAAAGAGTTGCTTGAATATTGATTAGATAAAATCACATAAAAATTGGAGATTGGTGGAATCCTGAGTCTCGGTGTTTTTTAAGATACTGATAAAAACTTTGATTGAGTTTTTATTTTAATTTAAGTCTAAAACGAATCTTCACAAGTTCGATAATCGAATCTATTATTACCACTTCTACAATCACATCAGTAAGCTTTCGCTTTAACCATTTTCATCTTTACCCGTGACGAAAGTCATGATGACGTTTTAATCTTGAAAATAGCTTTGATGACGATAGTTGTGAATAACGATTGTTATAACATTATAGAAGAATGTTTCAATAATTGATATGTAGAGTTGATATTACCACCTATGGATATAAGCATATATAGTGTGTTCGTACATTAGTGTATAAATCCATGTACCGGAAACCAAGTGCCTGCATATGTGTGCATGCGGTATTGGTGAAGGAGATAGGTTGGGTACGTGTACTGGCAGAACTTTCCTCCCGGAAAACTCTGCTGAGTTTGGAGTTTAAAAACTCATAAACTAGTCACCTTAGGTACGCGTACTGGCGAAACTTTTCTACCGGAAAAGTTCTGCTGAGTTTGGAAACTAAAACCAACTCAAAATCTGGTAGCTAAGGTACGCATACCCGTACTCGTACCCAAGCTGGTTATTTCTCAAATCGGTAGTTCATGAACTTAAAACAATAAATTATAAGGAATGCAACCTTTGCAAATCGTGGCTATATTGTTCATGAATTGATTCAATAGAATCAAACCGATTTTGTTTCAATTGTGTTTATGTATAAAGATCTAAGCAATTGAACAACTCTTCAACTAGTTCTTTTGAGTCATTTGAACTAGTTATGAGAAAGATGAATACAATTAATATGAAAGTGCTCATATGGCTAACCATTGGTTGACTATTTTTAAACCAACTAAGTGTACATCAATGTAATCGATCTCGGATTCCGGCTTGTCTCGGTCGGGAAGGAGACATTGGTACAACGTTGACTTGGGGAGATTTCGGTTCCGAATTCCGGTATAATTTCGGTTCCAAATTTTATATGGGATATTTTGACTTTGGATCACATAAAAGTGACCAGATTTGCGTTTGGGTCACCAAATAATTTTAATTAGAGTTTGGGTCACAGGACCATTGTTGACCTTCTTGACTATTTGGGAAATCAGTTATCTCCCAAAATAACTAAAATGACCTTAACAGTTTCTTAATTTTACTAACTAAACCAAACTGAATATCCAGAGATAAATAAGATGAAACCGGAGATACAAATCGAAGTTATGGATAGAGAAAAAACGTAATTACATCTAGCCACTTCCTGCAACAACAACCATTTACTACATCTAGCCATCAACATCGACTTCAATTTCTCCATTCACCGTTCACAAATGCTCTTTACACGGATTGAAGCCCATCAAGTTCTTACTTAATTAGCAAAATAAATAAACCCAAATTTCTCAAGAACCCTAATTAAAATAAATTCCCAAATTAACATTCAAAAACCTAATTGAACAATCTATGTTTAAACAAGCATGCATCAAACGAATTAACACAAACCCATTGTCTAAAATTGACAGGATTTCAATCTGATCCGTCAATCATTAAACAACTCAAAAAAAAATCAAAAAATCAAACGAATTAACTGGAATTCATCTTGTTGCTCTATAAAGATAAATTCAAACAAACATTAATGCATCCATTCATTATCATCTTTGTGTTGTTTCTCTGCTGCTATACAACACAAATCATGCTTCTTTTTCTTCTTCTTGATCTCCTGTTTCCGATTAGGGATTTCCATCAAATTGAATCTGGTATTAGACTAATTCCGATTTCAAAAGTTTTAACTAATTATCATAGCCAACTCATCGTGATGAATCATGAACAAAATATAAAAGCACAAAACTTGTATGCACCTTTTTTTCACCACTCGAAACGTGTCCTCGGTTAAACACGTGGAAGACATGTGACGCGGAGCATAAAGAGATGATGCCACATGCATACAGCCAAGAAACGCATATCATCAGGAAGGGGCCCTCATCTAGCAGATCTAATGGCTCCGAGTGAAGGAGTACCAAAACAGAGCGCTGCTGCGAAGTACTGAATACACACCCTCGGACTTGCTTTATCCCATCTCGAGAGAGGTCCCAGATCGACGGCTAGGACCGAGCTAGCTGACACGGATATGACAGGGGAAGAAGACCGTGGTATGGCGCGTGCAGACGACCCAACCATCCACATTAAATGCCTTGGGAAGCATATGTGTCAGCCAACCGAAGGAAGACACGACCATAACTCTTCGGCAAATAAGGAGAAAACGACGGGAGCATCGTGAAAGACGAAGAGGTCCGCGTACTGGCATAAAGCACAAGACGATAAGATTACAACGGCCCTCATCAGAGGACCCCACGTTGGAACCCCTATAAATACCCCTCCCCACTAAGAGAGAGGGGTGGTGGATTCGAAAAGAAAGGAGAGGAGAGAGAATTAGGAAGAGTAAGTAGTTTCCCTAATCCCGCAGCCTCAGTTAAAACTCCAAAGTCATTCGACTATATTTTTAATCAATCTACATATAATGAAACCCTCCCAACTCCGTGGATGTAGGCCTTAGTGCTGAACCACGTAAATACTCGTCTCATTTACATTCAACACTTACATTCCGCACTCTATATTCAGTATTTTGCATGTTAAGCTTTACATTACTTTTTGGTCTTTATTTACTTTATTATACGAACGTTGTTAGTGATAAACATACGATTAGACAAGGACGAGTCCGGAGACTCAGAGTCGATGAATCGGTATAATCACTTCGCTTTACGCATATTGCATCTAATATGTGAATTTCAATATGTGCGAACATTGTTTGTGGACACGTAGATACCATCGTAATTTACGCGTTCACAATTTGGCGCTAGAAACAGGGACTCTGTCCCGGTAAAAGATTTATCTTATCATGTGATTTGAACACTCCGGCCGATCCAAGCACCGCTCTCTGAAAATAGTGGTGCTTAGAACGTTTTTTATTTTTTAACACTCACAAAAAACACCTGAAGATTACGTATTTATGGGTCTCCCCACGCGTTATCTAGTAGATCTACATATTCGAAATCATTTTTAAGTTATTGCCTTTGAAAAATAAAACGTATGGATAGATCCGCATCTATTTTAGTAGATCTACATCTTCGAAATCATTTTTAAGTTCTTGCCTTTGGAAAATAAAACGTATGGATAGATCCGCGTCTATTTTAGTAGATCTACATCTTCGAAATCATTTTTAAGTTCTTGCCTTTGGAAAATAAAACCTATGGATAGATCCACGTCTATTTTTATAGATCTACATCTTCGAAAACGTTTTAATAAATAAATCTCATGGATAGACCCATGTTCATTTCATACATTTATTAGAAGTTCCACACCTTACAAACAGTTTAAAAAATATTGGTTGAAATATATCTGCGTCGACATACCTTTTATCATGTCTACGTTTCTTTCGCAAGCTACACATGCTTGTGGTCAAACTTGTGAAATAAACCGGGGGAAATAAAGAGATCCGATACCCCTGAAAAGGGGAATAATAGCCAGATAATCTCTTCACACCTCCGAGATCTGATTTCCAGGACTCTACTAATGGGTTCCTCTTGAACCGCTCCTTCTTTGTATTTGATAACCTTTTCAGAAAATATCTGAAATAGAGAAGAACAAAGATACAGGAAAAACAAAGGTCTCGCCAAAAGAATCACCGAGGACGACACCAGCAATGACTAGGAGCAAGCAAAAGGGCGAAAAGCTCAAAGCGATAGACAAGACGCAGAAAGCTCGAGGCTTTTAGATACCAGCGCTATTGCAGCGGAAGCTCTAAAGGTCGCGGCTGCCAAAGCCGTAGCATCGAAGGTCAGGGCATCCAAGGGAGGAGCCTCCAAAGTGACCGCTGCCACCCGACCGCATGAACAACGTGAAGGGATAGCAGAGTCAGGGATACGGCAACCTCTCTACGGGATGCCTCTCACCAATGAGCTGAACATGCCTCTCCAAGTTAATCAACCGCTCCTAATAACGAACCAACACATTCAGCAACCAACGGAGCAACAAAACCCGCAGACAGATCCACCTGAACCCTTGATTCAAATCATCGACGAAGATCAGACGATAGCAGCTGGAGGGAAATTGCAGGAAGGAACTCCTAACCAGGAATCAAATCACTCTGCCCAGATGAGGGTAGATCTAGAAGAATTGAGAAGGAATCAAAAGACATACGCGGACGAGGTAGCTCTATTGGCTCAGGAAAATTAGCAACTCAGAGAAATAGCTACCCATAACATGGAAATGGGAGTCCAGCGCGACGAGGCTAGCTCAATGGCACCAAGACCGAATCAGGATCGAAGGATGGTGGTGGCCAACAACCCAGAGCCATTGAACCAAAGAGACGCGAGAGGAAGTCGAAGATCCAACCCAGATTACAACCCTGATAACTCGGACTACTTCGACAGTGATACCCCACGGCTGGAACGACCCTCTGCTCAGGAAGAACATCAACGCGCAATGGAAGATCTCCGCGTCGAGATGATGGCGGAGATCAAACAACTAAAATCTAGGCAAGGGGGGGGGGAGATTGGAGAAAGTGATGAAGGAAGCGAGCACTACCCCCTAACACAACACTTGGCCAAAGCTCTCATTCCTCAGAAGTTCCCAGTTCTGGCCTTAGAATGCTACGATGGATCTAGCGATCCCACTGCCCATCTTCGTTATTATAATCGAATGATGGAACGATGGAATTATGACGAGGCCATATTGTGTAGATACTTCCCTTCAAGTTTGAAAGGATCCGCACTCTACTGGTTCGACAACTTGCCACCAAATTCCATTAATTCATACGACCAACTTACTGAGAGGTTCTTGACAACTTATATGTATAACAAAGTTGTAAACAACGGAATGGATAAACTCTTCTCACTAGCAGTCAAGTACAAGGAAACAATCAGAGAATACACAGACAAGTGGCACAAAATCTGTCAAGCCATCAGAAACGTAGACCCCGTGGTCAGCGTCAACTGCTACAAGTGGGGGCTCGACAGAATGAGTCCCTTGTTCGTCGAAATCCACGACACCGTCCCCGCTACCAAAGGAGACCTTCGAGTGATCATAGAAAAGCATGCCAGGATAGAAGAAATCCAACGAGAAAATCCCACAGCTTAGACCCAGCGTCCACCACGCATAAACTCTGCGGAACAATCCAGCGGACCAAAAAGGGGCAACTCAGGTGAACGACCTATCGAAGACAGAAGAGGTCGCAGGGATGATCGACGAGGGGATGTTCGAAAATTTGAAGGCCAATTCTACACAAAGATGAATACCGGTTACTCACGCATCTTGAAAGAAATCAAGGGTCGTGAGAACCTCGATTGGCCATGGTCTAAGGGGAAACAACCCCCAAGATCAGAAAAATCCAAGGAATACGGTGAATAATATTGTTTCAATGGTCACCTAACATAGAAATGCAAGAATCTAAAGATAATGGTTCAAAAGTTGGTAGATGCGGGAGACCTCAAACAATATGTGCAAAGGACGGGCGACGAAGATAATGCCAAACGAAGCAAGCAGGTCCAGCTGCCCGAAGGCAACCGCACCCTTAACACCATCTCATGTTCTGAGTCCGTGGGACCATCCCTAACGGCTCATATAGGTAAGAGACTGAGGAAACAGTTTGAAGACTATTGTGAGCTATACAAAATCGATGGGGAAGAAGTGGACGAGCACGAATAATGGATGGAAGTGCCCATGATATTCGACACGGACGATGTAGAAGAAGATATGGAGGATCACAACAACCCCCTGGTTCTCACACTGCCAATTGCAGGATGCAATATCAAGAAAATCCTTATCGATGGGGGAAGCTCCGTTAATGTTCTATTATATGATACATCTAAACGAATGGAACTCAACGATGAACAACTATTATCTTCATACTACACTATCTACGGATTCAACGGAGCAGCCACGAAACCCTTAGGGGATATTTTCTTGCAAGTAGATGCAAGGCCAGTGAAGGTCGACACCCGGTTCAGCGTGTTGGATGCACCCTCACCATACAATGCCATAATCGTCCGAAGATGGGTGCATAAACTCAAAGGAGTGTCTGCTACATACCACCAGTACCTTAGGTTTCTGACCCCCCATGGGGTAATGGAGATAAAGGGAGACCAAGTCACGGCGCGAGAGTGTCAAACTCTACAAAACAATATCAACATCAAACAAGATGAGCAACGAAAGAACCAAAGATCCCGAAATAAGGAAGTCGCAAAATAAAAAGCCATCGACGCTTACCTGGAAGAAATCTCCGAAAGAAGCCTTTCAAAGGGAAACACGATTGGGAACACATAGGCAAGTACCTCGGCCACAAAAGAGGGCGAGGAGCCTAAAAAATAGCAATCAAAGAATATTCCTCTCCTAGGCGAATCAAAACCCACGTTTACACCTGTAGAATCGGTGAAATAAATAAATATAGGAACCGAAAGAGAACCAAGGATGGTCAAGATCGAAACGCTGATGGATAAGGAGCGTGAGGCATTCTTAATAAAATTGCTCACGGATTACGCAGATGTCTTCACATGGAAACTAGGAGACATGCCAGGAATCGACCCTAAGATAATCCATCATGAGCTTCGCATAAAGCCAGGTACACCACCTTTCAGGAAAAAGGTGCGAAAAGTTGCCCCAGAATACCACAAATCAGTCGAAATAGAGCTTCGAAAGCTACTGGAAGCTGGATTCATCAAAGAAGTCAAATATCCAACATGGATTTCAAACATGGTCATTGTACCTAAAAAGAACGGCGGGGTAAGAATATGCATCGATTTCATCAACCTCAATAAAGCGTGCCCCAAGGACAGATACCCTTTACCAAGCATCGACCAACTGGTCGAATCAGTTGAAGGGTACGAAGAGATGTCATTCATGGATGGATACTCTGGATACAACCAAGTATTCTTGTCAGAAGAAGATCAACATCACACGGCATTCTACACCCCGCATGGCCTCTACTGCTACGTGAGAATGCCCTTCGGGCTCCAAAACGCAAGGGCAACGTACCAAAGGATGGTTGACGCCATCTTCAATCCATGAATTGGGAATACTTTGGAAGTCTACGTGGATGATATGCTAGTCAAAAGAAATCTACGAAAATATCACCACCAAGATCTAGAGGATATCTTTCAGGAAATGAGGAAACATAACATGAAAGTAAACCCGGAGAAATGCACTTTCGGCGTCACTTTAGGAAAATTCCTCGGATACCTGGTAACAAAAAGGGGCATCGAAGTGGACCCTGCCAAAATTCAGGACATTGCAGGAATGTCATCTCCAAGGAACCTAAAAGAAGTACAAAGACTCAATGGCTCCCTAGCAGCACTAGGGAGGTTTATATCCAGATCCCCAGACAGATGCAAACCCTTCTTTAACATCCTTAAAAAAGGGAGCAAGTTTGAATGGACATCACAGTGCGAGGAAGCCTTCAAAGAAATCAAGGAATACCTTGCTGGAATCCCCATCTTGCAAAAACCCTATCCCGGCGAGGTTTTGGCCCTGTACATAGCAGCAACAGAGGATGCAGTCAGCGCGGTGTTGGTTAAAACCAACACGAAGATAGAACAGCCCATCTACTACGTCAGCGAAACTCTCAACACAACAAAAATAAATTACACAAATATCGAACAACTCATCTTGGCGTTAGTATGGGCCACCCAAAAGCTAAGGACCTACTTCCTGACCCACTATATCTGCGTTCCATGCAAAGCCCCGCTAGAGGCTATCCTTAAAAGCGCAGGAAAGGTGGGGAGAATTGCAAAACGGAACACTCATCTCGACCAATACAACATCATACATGAGCTCTAACATTCCCAAAAGTCTCAAGTCCTAGCAGACTTCCTGGCAGATCTACTACTAGACAATGATGGAGAAATCTTCATCGATGGGCTCAACACAGCAGGATTGCCAGAGGGAAACGGAAGCAAAGATCCAATCGATATCCTCGAACAGTCAAACCAAAGACAATGGGAAGTCTTCGTTGATGGCTCAAAAAAAAAAGAGGGAGTCGGCATAGGCATCGTAATCACTACTCCCACGGGGGACAGAATCATACATGCCTACAGACTAGAGTTCAAAGGGCACACCAACAACATCGTCGAATACGAAGCTGTCGTACATGCTCTATGTCTAATAATAGAAATGGGTATAACAAATGTACGCTTGACCAGTGACTCACAACTAGTCATCCGGCAAATAGAGCTGGAATATAATGTGTATGACGAAACCTTGTCAGCATACGTGAATTTAGTCCAGACACTGGCACATCAAATACCAAACATTAAATTCCGGCACTTAAGCAGAAAGGATCTCAGGCATGCAGATGCTTTGGCATATATCTCATCCATATTGAAAAACGAAGATGTTGGAGCAATCAAAATCACCAGGGTTTACGAACCCTCGGTCTCCTCCCGAGAATTCTGCATTGCAAGCCAAAAGAACAGCGCGCAAGAGGACGTAGTATATGATGATATAGGAGAATACATCACGGATGACTTTCAAGAGGATGACATTATGACAAGAGCAGATGAAGACGGAGATTTCAGCAAAGAAGAAGACTGGAGGTTTGATATCCACCACTTTCTCAAAGAAAGAACACTACCCACAGACCTAAAGCAGGCCAGGAAGGTACAATCTAAAGCAGGAAGGTACGACTTAAGGGGAGGAATCTTATACAAAAAATCGTTCCTCGGACCCTTGTTACGCTGCCTATCCAGAGCCGAAGGCTACCTGGTAATAAAAGATATTCATCGAGGGGACGCGGGAAATCACAACGGAATGAGATCCCTAGCCGACAAGACAAAAACCCAAGGGTATTACTGGCCGACGATGATACAAGACGCTGCAAGGATGTCGAGAAGATGCGAAGAATGTCAGCGGTTCGCTAGAAGAATCCACGCACCAGCAACGATGCTAAACTCAATAGATAGTCCTTGGTCATTCTCAAAATGGGGCATAGACATTGTGGGACCCCTGATCGAAGGATCAGGGAAAAGGATATTTTTGATAGTGGCCACAAACTATTTCAGTAAATGGGTAGAAGTTAAAGCTTTGGATAGAATCCGCGACTTGGATGTCTTCACATTCATTTTTCAGAACATAATCTGCAGGTTCGGAACCCCAGCAGAGATTGTCTCTGACAATGGTAAGCAACTACAGGGCAAGAACATCGATTTACTATTTGACACTTTCAAAATCAGAAAGAATAAGTCCACACCAATATACCCTCAAAGCAATGGCCAAGCAGAGGCCATAAACAAGACCCTTGCTCTCATTCTCAAGAAACAATTAGACGAGCACAAAGGACGATGGTGTGAACAATTACATAACGTCTTATGGGCGTACCGAACAACCCGAAGGTCAGCCACAGGGGAATCCCCCTTTCTGCTCACCTACGGAGCCAAAGCCGTCATCCCCACGGAAATCATCATGCCAACCACAAAGACGGAAGCATGGGAAAATAACCTCACAATGGACATGATGCTGGAAAGACTCGACGATCTTGAGGAAAGAAGAGAAGCAGCGTTACAAAAAATGGAAAATTATCAGAGGAAATTGGCAAGGGAGTACAATAAAAATGTTAAACTCAGAAATTTCGTAGAAGGAAAATATGTGCTGAGAACCATACCTCAATATCAACGAGAAAAGAAGTGGGGAAAGTTGGCACCAACATGGGGAGGACCTTTTGTCATACAAGATATCGCCGGAAATGGATCCTATAACCTACGCAACCTGAAAGGGGAAGTCCTTCGAAATCCATGGAACGCTAAATATCTCAATCCCTACCATCCATATATAGCAGTACAATTTTTCAACTGCGTGAAGAGTACCAGAAGAAGAAGACGATGCACCTTATCGATATGTTTCTATCTCTGGACGAGGAATAGCAGACCTCACCAAATCAATCAAACAAGTTTTTTTTGCGAAAATTCCTGGATAGCAACTAGCCCAAGACAATATAGGGGGCAGCGTATTAGCAGAATGAATACTTGTAAATACACCTACAAATATGCTACAAAAATAACGCACCTATATTGGAAAGATCTCCCAGGACTCCCCTATCAGCGACTATAAGTGTAAGACCATGGGGAAGACATCCAACATAAAGAGATCTCCAAACTATCCTAAGTCAGCGGGTCGACGGAATGGGGACATGTAAATATTAACACCCCATATCCTAGAACGCTGCATCGACCCCCACCGTCTGGTAATTCTCTGGCCAAGGATGAGCCAGCGGGGTGACAGGTCTCAAGACGATCACGAAGGTACATACCTTCGACATCGCACTCAAACACTTCGTTCGTTATTTTCACTACTCATTTGGTTAACTAAATAACACAGCTAAAATAATGACGCAGGCAAGCATAGCCAATAAACGATGATCCATTCCATGAAAGTTGATTACAAGTTCGACAAAATAAGCAAAAGAAAAAGAAAATCAACAGATACCGCGAAAACTCTATAATTAACAAAGATCAACTTTCTATAACTAGCAGAAGAATCTACTTGGATAATTCAGCTCCACCAGTGGGATCTTCCCTCTGCGACGAAGGTACGCTACCACCATAAGAAGGCCCCGGAGAACTGGACAGGGCTGGAGTCTTAGGATGATGAGGATATTCCTTCACAAGGCCATGCTCGGTCTTTAGGTCATGCTCTATCTTGGCCAGAACCTTGTTCGTCTCCTCGGCTAGCTGACAACGAGCCTTGTACATGATGGCGATATTTCGCATTTCGGTCTGAGACAACAGAGTGGACAGACGGCTCACTTCCGACGAAGCCAAGTGAGCTGCCTGTTCGTGAGACGTAGCCAAGCCCTGAAAATACGAGGTCTGACCCTCCTGGTGCACCAAGGCAGTTTGAGCCTTGCCTAGCTCAGATTGAGATTTTTCAAGTTTTTCATTTGTAGCGAGAAGATGTCCCTGGAGCTCTGAAAAAGAAAACGAAGAATTAGAACTACGAAGTGCAAAATTACACTCGGCAAAGAAAACATATACCTTCAACTCTAGCCTAAGCTATTTCATATTCATTAACAACCGTATCCCGAGCCTCGTCAAGAAAGTCATACTCGTCGGTAATTTTCTTATAATCCATTCGAAGAGTGGAAAGAGCAAATTGACTAGCGTCTAACTCTACCTGCTTCATTGAATCCAAATGACGAAGATGGTTGACTTCATTATTCAGCTCCTCCATTCCTTTGTTAAGTCTCCTACATATTAACTTCAAGATTTCTCTCAGACTCGGCCTAGCGAGCTACGTCAACCTGAGACGCGGCTAAAGCCTTGCTTAGGGCACATGCCTCGGCCCTAGCATCGTCCCTTTCTTTAGCAAGACGCTGTGTATATTCTCTTACTTCAGAATCATGAGAGGAACGAGCCTGCCGTAGCTCTTCCTCTAAAAGATTCATCTTAACCGTTAAAGACGAAGCAAGTTCGTGTGCTTCACGGATATTGTCACATGTCCACAGCAAAGTGCCATTAAAGAGACGACGGTCCGCGTTATGCTTATTTTGCATATCAACTATCTGATTATGCCTCAGATGCCATACCTTGGCCTTGGAATCCCATCTTTCGGCCTCACTCTTAATTTGCTCTACTAGCTCGGCAATACTGGTCTTCTGTCGTTCTCTCTCACTTCGAAGCCATATCAACTCGGGGACTCCACCCACTGAAGATAAGGTGGGGATACTCAGACAGAACACTAATTTCTAGAAGATGACAGCGTTAAGTAAGAATAAATGAAGCAATCATGTGAAATATGAAGCATTTTTTTGAACGTCCTCCAACTCGCTGCGCACCATAGCAAGCTCCAGACGGAGCCTTTCTTCTTCGTTGCCCAGTTGTTCCTTCCCTTTAAGACGGTTCTTCAACTCGCTTATCTTCTTATATCTGGCAGAGATAACTGCCTCAGCCGCAACTAGCTCCTCCTCTCTGTGACGAAGCTTACCCTCTAACTTAAGAGACTTAGCCTTAAAAAATTGGTACAAGTTGTGATTGCAGTATTCGCTCCTCATTATCTACGTTCCAGAAAAGAAGGCATCACGTCAGAGGACCATGGGATACGCATACAAAAGTAAACATGAAAAATACGACGTACCTCTAGCATCCGCTGCTGAGGATAACCATACTGATACCCATCATCTATGGATATCATATCAACAACGGCGGCTGGAGGATCAACCACTAGGGTAGCCTCCATCGACCTCGGGTTCTTGTCCCACACCTCCGCAACCTGATCTTCGGAGGATAATTGCATCTTCCGACGAGTGTAGGTATCAGAATTCTTCTCCCCAGCGAGTACGAGAGCAGGGTTCGGGACGAACATCAAATTTTTCTTCTTCAGCCAAGCAAGAACAACGTCGTCACCCTCCAGCATTAAGGATTACGGGAAATCATCTGAAGGGGACTCGGTAGAAGATTCCCCAATAACATGAACCTTTCCAGCCGCTGCCTTCTTACCTGCTCCCTACCCTTCGTTAACAAAGGTCCCAACATCATCATCCAGAACCGCACGACCCGAAGCTTTCCCCTTGCAAGAGGTGTCCAGCACGTCCCAATCATCGTTTGGGGAAATCAAGGAAAACTCATCAGCAAGACCCATGGAAGCATTCACATCGAAGGTCTCCCATGCGGAATAGACTCTGCCAAAAGAGAATTCTTGGGCAGTCCTGTCCCCACCCCCATCACCGGCAGCGGTAATATTTTCAGCTTCAATACCACCGGGGGTACCCTTCGTACCATCAACACCACCACCATATTCGTGGGTAGGAGGAGAAGTGTCAGTATGTTCCTCTCCATCGGAAATGTCCTCATCCTCCTCAAAATCTTAGTTAGCAGGACTGGTAACCTCCTCTTGGACCTCTGCCTAATCAACAATAACGGTGGAAGAGCGCTTGGGACCAATCCTTCTTTTCTTCGGCACCTACATAACAATAAGGGAAACAAATCAAATTTTTTTTCCTTTGCTCAAAAATTCTTGAAACACAAGAAAGAAAAAAATGGGCAAATATAGGAAGGATCCGCACCTTCACAGTCGCAGTACTCTTCGAAGGAAGAATAGCATCTGAACTTTCTTCTTCATCGCCATCAACGACATCAAGGGCATAAGGAAAATTCATACCCTCGAAGTTCAGACGCCACGGGCAGAAATTTCCATAACGATCATGTGCAACCTCACGAGGAAGGCTATCAGCAGTAGGACGCCATCCGTGGGGACCAGGAATCCAACCCCAAGCCCACGAACCAATAATATCAATAACGGTGGCATGCAACTCGTAGTCATGGTCACGCTTAATCCTCTTACGAGGAAGGAAAATCTTCTTGTTAGCAGACCCTTCAGTACCAGGAACATACTTCAACTTGGCATCACTCACCTCACTTAAATGACGAATCTCTCCACGGGAAGAAGTAATATTATGAAGACCCACACTCCACGGCTTACGGTTCCTACTATTAATATAACCCTCGAAGGAATTATTAAAATTCTGGGGAGTATACCATTCCTTTTCAGCAGGATCAGGGACATAACAAGTCATCATCGTTTCTCCCTTGCTCCGGAGGTAGCACTCCTTCAGAGCATGGAGATAATTTCCAGTCAACTGTGACACAGGACGACTGTAGGTATTTGTAGAAGAGCCCTCACGACTAGCTAATACGTCATAGTAAAAAGAATCACCTGACTTATACAAAGGCAACATAAGACCCGCCTCGAAGGCCCCCACGGTAATCAGCAGATGAAACTCATCGAATTGATATCTCGAGATGATATCGTAAGTGATATCATCATCGGAAGCATAGAAACGGACCTCAAAAAGTTCATGCTTCTCCTTGAACACCTCCAGGTCAATATGCTTGAAAGTGACATTTTTCTTACCAACCGACACACTTCGTATAATCGGTGTAGCGTCTTCCTCATCAGAAGGGTATAGCATGGAGTCTTTCTAAGGGATCGTATCCAGGGCTTTCCTTTTTAAAGGAACGTTCTTAGGCGGTTCAATCGTCGAGGCAGTAACCTTGACATATTTTCCTTTGGAAGGGATCGCTGGAGGAGGAGGTATAGGACTCTGCTGAGGCATCGGATGAGCCATGGAATGAAGAGGCGGAATATCCAAAGCTTCGTTACGAGGAATAGCCTGCGTATTTTTAGACTCATCATACGGGCGAGAAAAAGCGCGGGTATAAACATACCTAGAGCCAGGGGGATCCCTCTGGGGATCTCCTTTCTTGGAAGACGAATGTCTCTGGCCCGAGGAGGACGAGACCTTTCGAGAACGAAGATCAGCCTGCGAGGCCCTAGATCCTCCTAGCGGAGATATATTCGGGTCTCTACACGGAGGAGATCTATGAGGACTAGACGGCGGGGTCTGATAAGGAACCCGCTGATGACCGGCCATGTCTGCGGGACATACAGACAAGTTTTAAGTTCCGCAGAATGACGAATGAAGATCAAAAAGCTAAATTTTATAAAGTTCATCATGGGTATCCGATAAAAAAAAAACCCTAGCTGACTTGCGTCGCCTGGAGAGATTCTTCAACTATGAATTCGTAACCCTGGTGATAAAGGACAGGGACAAGAATATACACCTTTTTATGTTCTTCATCACAAAGCCGAAAACACAGCAGCAGAAATCGAATTAATAATCAGGACCAAAACCAAAGATCAACCTCTTACCTATACCGAGAGCTTCAAATGATGGGAGAACGCGGCCAGAAAACAACGAACAACATCAACAGACGAACCCAGAAATTCAAAGACATGTCATATTCAACACAAAGGCAGCATCAGTTAATGGTAGCAGCAGCAGTTAATGGAGTACAAACAAAAATGAAGAATGAAAACTTTAGGGAAAAAGAATGAAGGACCGACAGAGAATGAAATTTATTTCACATTCTATCTCCCCCTTATAAACATAAAAGAATATTGAAACCGTCCATTCACCCAAGGAGAAGTTATTGCAAGAAGTTATTGCAAGGAGTTATTGCATAATGGAAAACGTGCCCTGAAATCTAGGGGAAGTTATTGGTGGGAGTGGGGAATATGCGACGGTTTTCCTCTAACTTCAACTGACACCATAAGTCAGAAGAAAAGGGGCAAATTGTATGCACATATTTTCACCACTCGCCACGTGTCCTCGGTTAAACACGTGGAAGACATGTGACGCGGAGCATCAAGAGATGATGCCACGTGCATACAGCCAAGAAACGCGTATCATTAGGAAGGGGCCCTCATCTAGCAGATCATATGGCTCCGAGTGAAGGAGTACCGAAACATAGCGCTGTTGTGAAGTACTGAATACAACCTCGAACTTGCTTTATCCCATCTCGAGAGAGGTCCAAGATCGACGACTAGGACCGATATAGATGAACACGGATATGACAGGGGCAGAAGACCGTGGTCTGGCGCGTACAGACGACCCAACCACCCGCATTAAATGCCTTAGGCAGCATACGTGTCAGCCAACCGAAGGAAGACACGACCATAACTCTTCGGCAAATAAGGAAAAAACGACGGGAGCATCGTGAAAGACGAAGAGGTCCGCGTACTGGCACAAAGCACAAGACGATAAGATTACAATAGCCCTCATCAGAGGACCCCACGTCGAAACCCCTATAAATACCCCTCCCCACTAAGAGAGAGGGGTGGTGGATTCGAAAAGAAAGGAGATGAGAGAGAATTAGGAAGAGTAAGTAGTTTCCATAATCCCGCAGCCTCAGTTAAAACTCTAAAGTCATTCGACTATATTTGTAATCAATCTACATATAATGAAACCCTCCAAACTCCGTGGATGTAGGCCTTAGTGCTGAACCACGTAAATACTCGTCTTATTTACATTTAGCATTTACATTCCGCACTCTATATTCAGTATTTTGCATGTTAAGCTTTACATTACTTTTTGGTCTTTATTTACTTTATTATACGAATGTTGTTAGTGATAAACATATGATTAGACAAGGACGAGTCCGAAGACTCAGAGTCGATGAATCAGTGTAATCACTTCGCTTTACACATATTACATCTGATCTGTGAATTTCAATATGTGTGAACATTGTTTGTGAACACATAGATACCATCGTAATTTACGCGTTCACAAAACTGAATTTTTATTTTTTTGACAGAGAATGGTTGGCTCGTGAGGAGAACAAGGATAAGAAAAAGAGAGAAGATGAAGTATTAGTTTTGGTTGGGACTTGATATTGTGAAAATGTATTTTAGTTGATTTTGGATTACCACGTGGAACTCCCGTAATCACACACTAACATAACTGACGACGTTAAATAAATATAAATTAATTTTAAAAGATAATATTTTCCTAACTGTCAAGACGATCAATGATGGTCCTGTGACCCAAACTCTAATTAAAATTATTCGGTGACACAAACGCAAATTTGGTCACTTTTTTGTGACCCAAAGTCAAAATATCCCATTTTATATCCTTGTACAATTAATCACTTAAGAAAAGCATATACTACATTTTATTTTATTTGAGATTTATGCTATAGTGTATGTTTACTGATCAACTTGACCATTTTATACCTATTGAGATTCAATATACAATACATAAAAAATGAAAAAACTTTATCATTGATTTGTATCAAATTCATGCATTATCATCAAATATGATGAACAGACTACTAGTAGTATATATAGGACTAAGAACGTGTCAATGAAACATTCTTCACTTGACACACAATCTTTGTTTACTATGTGTCCTACTCGTAGCCTAATAAGTTGTCTGTTAAAAAAAAGAGGAGTCAACAAAATTAAGGTTTTCACTCGGTCCCTCTCCTCCCTCTTTCTAATCTCGCCTTCCTCTCTAATGAACAGAAAGAAAAAAAATAAGGCGATCAAAACAAACAGCGATATGAGGAAAAATAGATCGCCTTCTTCTTCTTATTATTATTCTTCTCAAAAATCAGTGGAAAAAACAAACCTAGTCTCCCTCAAAATTCTACTTAACCTAGGATTATCAGACAATTCAATCACGAGAAAATTCAATCACCTTTCTCGCAATCAATAATAACTAATAATAATATAAGGGAAATATGTTCAACACAGCAAAACCTAATAAACTTTGTATATCGGAATTGACAAAGAATGTTCTTTTTAATTTTTGTATGCTAGATTAGTCCATGGAAAAACAATATTTTGGCCGAGATCAGCCGATTTCGACCGAGTTAGGCAAATTCCGGCCGAGATTTCCGCCAACATTTCGTCCTAGCGATATTACCAGAATTGTATCCTCTTGGGCCGAGAACCGGATTTCGCCGAAATTACGGCCGAGATTACTGAAATTGACTACATTGGTGTACATGTTTAGGTACACTTACTCAAACCTAAATGAAATACATTTTATTTGTGTGTGACAAGCTAAGTTTCAATCTAACGATTGAAAGATATTAGGTTAGTTGAATCAGGTTTTTCATCTAACGGTGAATATTGAATGCTTTGTTACCAAGGTAACTTAGATTGCAAACCCTGATTTGAAAACTATATAAGGGGAACTCTAGAAACTGGAAAAACTAATCCCCATACCTCCTGTGTGATACTAGTTGGTTTTGATAGAGTCAATTCTCCTTTAACCTTAGGTTTCTTCTCGAGACCCTGTAGGTAAATGACTTAAAGACTTCGTTGGGATTGTGAAGCCAGACGAAACTACTTCTATTCTAGTTGAGCGATATGATCTTTCCATTTTCTATCGTACGAGTTCAATTGAATAATTGGCTTGAGATTATATCTCCGATGGGGCAAGACAAAAAGAAATCACAAACATCTTCGTCTCATCGTTTGTGATTCCAAAATATCTTGTTTCGCTACCATATGATTAAGATTATTGTGAGGTGATTGATAATTCTAAGATGTTCTTCAGGAATATAAGTCTGGGTTATCTATTAGTTCCCGTTTACCTTGATTTCTATCAAAAGACGGAACAAACTCATAGGTTTATCCGTGGAAGACAAATTTATCTATTATCTTAGACTATTCTGTGTGATACAAATTTGTTTATTAAAGTCTTCGACTTTGGGTCGTAGCAACTCTTGGTTGTAGGTAAGATCAGCTAATGGAATCAAGTACGTAGTATCCTGCTAGGATCAGAGATGTAAGTAGCGCAACCGTACCTTGAATCAGTGTGATATTTATTAGGGTTCAACTACAGTCCAGACCAAAGTTAGTTTGTAGTAGGCTAGTGTCTGTAGAAGCTTAATACAATATGGTGTTCAATCTGGACTAGGTCCCGGGGTTTTTCTGCATTTGCGGTTACCTCGTTAACAAAATTTCTGGTGTCTGTATTATTTCTATTCCGCATTATATTTTGTTATATAATTGAAATATCACAGGTTGTGTGTTGTATCGATCAATTGTGAAATCCAACCTTTGGTTATTGATTGGAAATTGATTGATCCTTAGATATTGGTCTTTGGTACCATCCAAGTTTATATCTCTTGTATTTGATAAAGACTCACAGATTTCTATTTGTTTGAGTATAAATCAAATCGAGAGATAGAGATATTAACTCTTTGATATACTTTTTTATTAAGATTGAGTCTGAATGTCTAGTTGATTCTCTTAAAAGTATATTAGAGTTTGTCCATACAGATTGCTAATCGAAATATTGGTTGAGGTTGTTAAACTCCCGCTTTTTCAACAATTAGTTTACTAACCTTTGGAGAAGAAGTATGCATTCCTTTGTTAGCCACATAAGTACTTCCTTCACTAGCTGAAACATTTATTATTCCTTTCTCCACAGTTTTAACCTATGTAGTTACTGGAACCAATTCATTTGTGACTTTCCCTCACTTTTCATCTATAAATTATTAACTTCACTTTGGGGTATTGAATTATCTTCAGCTATTTGTATTAGTTTAATATGATCCAATTCAGTTTTTATCACACTCTCAAGTTCAGTTTCAACTTCACCCTCTTCATACTCAATAGGACTGTATCTGTTACTTGTGTAATGATTCCTACACCATTAGTTTTCTCTTGTGAGATCATTTGAATAGTATTTACTACAGAATCTTCAACTGTAGTCCTATAAAAAATATCAAATGAAACATGATGGTGATTTTTACCTTCCTTAGCAGATTTTGTTCTTGTATTTTATTGATGGATGGAACTACCAGCTTCATCTTCAATCATGGAAGCTTCATCTTTAATCCTATTAGCTTTGTTTCTTTCTACCAGGCACTCAGTAACCAAATGTCCCATAATTTTTCAAGTACTAAATAATTTAGGAAAATCTGGAATCACAATATTTTGGAAAAAGCCTCCAAACTTGGTATCAATCCAAATCTTTGCAGGAATTAGTTGAGCAAAATCCACCTCAACCAAAACATTTGCATAATACCCAAATTCACATTTCAAAGTGGCTTCATCCACTTTAATAGGATTACTAATTTCTTTGCATATTTCAAAAAGGATCTTGTACTTCCAAAATTCCAAACCTAAACCTGGAAAACGTACCTACACCAAAGCTTTAGATGTTCTTTGTTTTTCAGGAAAAAAATTTGAAATCCAATTTCGAACTCTCAGAACTTGATTGGTTACTTCCCATGAACCAGCTTTAATGTAATTACGATCGATCTCATTATCCAACTTGATGGTAAACCGACCTTTACCTAAAGGAATAAGTTTACAATGTCCCACTAATTTCCATTGTTGTCTTAAGATTAAAGTTGCATCAGTAAATTTGATTTTCTGTAAATCCAACCTTCCAATTAATGAAAACTTCCCTGGATCCAAACCTTCTTCAAAAATATCATTTGGTAAACTAATTGATAGATACTTACTAGGTTCAATAGGCAAAGAAAAACCCAAATCAACTATGATGATTTGTTTTGGATTTGATGGGTTTGAATTCATATGCATATGATAAGATACTTGATATCAACAACACCGATCATTAAATTGAAGTGAATTAAGAGATTTGAGAAGAAAATTTTGATTTCAGATAATAGATCTGAAAGAAAAAAATTCGCTGAGTTGATCGCCCGATTCTCACTCTCTCTATCCTAAACTCAACCCGAGTTTTCTCCAAAACTTAAAATATAGATGACACAAGATTTTTTCTTGATTAAATTTGGATATTGAAGGTTCAAGTACATATTAGGTTTACATTGTCATGTAATCAGGAATGATGATCTTATTTGGTAGAAATTCAAAAGTATTGAGTATACAAGGATTGTCCATAAAGGTTCATGAACGAAAAATATGGCGGTATACAACTGTTTGTGGGTGAAAACGGTTTCTGCTAATTTTGGTAATTTTGGGTGTGTGGATGAGAAACGAATATAAACCCTAAATAATACACTGCATGGGAGTACTTTTGATTCGAGAGATCAATCTGTACAATCCTGGCCTAAACCAATAAATGGCCGTTCCAGGCTTGCTTCGGTCATAAAGTGAAGGAAAAGGGTTGGTCTTAGGGAGGGAAGCGAAGAGAGTGTTGAGACCAGAATGGTTAATTCTGAAGATGTGGCTTGTTTTATGACTTGTATCAGAAAGTGCAACTGGCTTGCAGAGTGAAAAACTATCAGTTCTTGATGATTTCTGGATACTATGTTGTTGCCGACCAAAAACTTGTTGTTTGGTGGAAATAGATGAAGCCTATTTATACAAGTCATATTTAAATGTACCCTGGTCTCGTAGGAAGTGGGAACGATTGGGTGATGGAAGAGTGGAGTAATGTATAACCATCAGAAACCCATGCTTCCATGATGAAGGAAGTGGATCCGTTTATACCTGTTACTTCTTGCCGCCACTAATTATCCCTCTTCATGACACTTTCTTATAACATGCGTATTGCACGCCGCATGCTGTAAACCGCCAAACCAATACCCTGATGAGTATCTCCTAGTTTGTGACATGTTTGATATCTCGAGTCTTTTCGTGGAAAACGTATAACAGGTTGCTATGTACGGCAAGTCAAATTTAAGAGTCTTACCGTAGGAAAATGGCATGTGATGCTATTAGGCACGTCATAGATGGTCGCCTAAAACTTTCCATAAGTCCGTCAGTTCGGTGGTCAACTTGGATGGCTGAGATTGCATCTCATGAGGAAGGGTAGCCGTTGATTATGGCTACATTATGTTGGCGCCTGGTAATGGCACAGTGGCATTTTTGGTGTATGCCAGTGGCACTACAACATGACTGGTATAGCTCATGCATGCCAGTGGCGCCTGGCGTAGCTATGGCCACGAGATTTAAGCGGCTGGTCGCCTAAAACTTGCCACATGTCTGTCCGTTCAGTGGCGAATTTGGATGGCTGAGATTGCATCTCATGAGAAAGGATGGCCATTGATTATCGCCATATCTTATTGTATAGCAAAGTGGCGCCATTGGCATAGTAGCGTCTGGCGTATCCATGGCATAGCAGTATGCCAGTGGCAGCTATTTTGGCATATTAGTGTTAATCTCAAATATGACTCTGGCAACATTGGCCCTATTGTTAGATCAGACTTTAAGGCCTTAGGAGAATTACCTGACTTAGTTGGCGTGACAACTTTAGCTAAATTAGGGTTTGGCATATCGAAACCCTAATTAGCATGTGTGTCATGGCCGCGGCACAGTGGTATCTTATGCAATTGGCGTCATGGCCACATTAAAGGAATTATGACAGGCCATAATATGAGAACAACCATAGACGCAAGGATGGCCATGGGTGGTTATAGAAGGGCGCCATTTTTTAGGGTTTGGCGGGTTAAAAGCGACCTGGTTGGTCGATTGAAATGGGGCCGGCAGGCATCATGAGGTCGGCCTCATTCTAAATGCGTGTGGTGCATTTAAAGCGACCTGATTGGTCGATGGAAAGAGGTCCAACAATTAAGGGTGTGGCCACACTTACAGTGCACTGTGGCGGATTTAAAGCGACATGATTGATCGATGGAAAGGGGGTCGGCAAGCAACATGGATTCGGCCTCATTCTAAATGCATGTGGTGCATTTAAAGCAACCTGATTGGTCGATGGAAAGGGGACCGGCAAGCAATGGCGTGTCTATACTTCCATTGCACCGTGGAGGATTTAAAGCGACCTGATTGGTCGATGAAAGGGGGCCGTCAAGCAACATGGGTCCAGCCTCATTCTAAATGCATGTGGTGCATTTAGAGCGACCTGATTGGTCAATGGAAAGGGGGCCAGCAAGCAATGTTGTGGCCACACTTCCAGTGCGCCATGGCAGATTTAAAAGCGACCTGATTGGTCGATTAAAAAGGGTCCGACAAGCAAGGGCGTGGCCACACTTCCAGTACGCTATGGCGGATTTAATTGCCTAGTTTGGATAAGCATAGTTTTGACCAACGAGGTCTAATATACTGCGCAGGGTGCGAAACCCTAATTTTTACAAATCAGGTTAATATTTAAATCTTATGAATTATCACAAAAAATATTGAATTATGTGTGTTGACACAGAGTTCTTTAAGTTTATTGCCAGAGAGAAGTATGCTTTCAAATTGAATACTTTTATGCAAGGAACTTAACCTTGATACTTGGAAATTCGTGCTACTCTGCTGCGAGTGAGCACAAATTGTCATGCCATATCAATATTAAGGGTTCAGCCGAGGAACATAGCACAGAAAGCATTCAAAGAAACTTATATTAATTGAATAATATAGGCAGGGTTCCGAAATTTACAGAATATCTGGGATTGTTTCTACATGCACCATTCAGAATAAATTTCATGTGAATATATTGAGTTGCTCAATAAATGCGCCATTGAAGAGGTTGAACACTCGTCACTTTTACATGGCTCCGTTTCTTTGCAGAGTGATGGCACATTGAATGCACGGTTTTACAAATTTATCCCTGAACTAAAAACCACCATCAACATTAAGTCCCATGCTTAGCATGTAACAGTGGAATTGTTACGGGGTAAGCATTAGATGGTGACAAACAAGAGTAAAATCGAAAGGGCGAGATATGAAGAGATTGTCAGGAAAATTCGACTAACCTTTGGCAGGAGGCATGAGTAGTCTATGAACTTTGTGCTGGCATTGGCGCTGCCACTTTGGTCACGAAGTGCTAACGCTGGTGATGTAGGTTCGGCTGCGGAATGCTAATGCTGGTGTTGCAACCTTATCTACAGAATGATGATGATGACTGGCTTGACCACGGAACGAGCAGAGATGGCGCTGGAATTTTGGCTATTGATCAACATAGATGATGCTTGGCTCCAGTCCGTGGAGTGGTGGAAATGGCTTCAGTCCATTGAATGGTGGAAACGGCTTCAGTTCGTGGAATGGTGGAAACGGCTTCAGACCATGGAATGGTGGAAATGGCTTTGTTTTCTTGACCACATGATGGCTAGAGATGGCGTTAAAACTTTGGATCGACCGTGGAGCTGGAGGATGGAGATGGTGTTTGTGACAGACCTGAAAATTACGCCTTTGGCGCATTTCCCCGTAGGCTGTAACTTCCCCTATGCGCCTTGATGAATCTACGATCCGTGCCTTAAATCTAGGAAAATACACATTCATTGACCTTGAAAGCATGCTCTTGGAGTATGATGCAGCTAACTTAGCTTCCACACCGTTCCAACTTACCCTTGTTCTGCGAAGGGTTTATTAAGTAAACCAAAAACTTTCTTAAAACGACAAAAATGTCCTTTTAAGGCCCTAAATGATGGAATTTGGCTAAATTCTGGTGACCATGTGGATCTATAGATCAACATGTCTTGATCTTTGGGCCGTTTCCCATCAAAATGGACTCATCTTGAAATAAATTACGACACTCGGGTTTTTAGCCTATGTCGAACGCCTTGATAGGAAGTATGAGCATCTCAGGAATGAAATGCGATTAGCCTCATCAAGTATGGCCACAATCATCTCTTGCATCGATCTACCGAGCCAGATGATATGAGAGGCTAAAGTGCCGCAATCATCTCTAAATTAAATGGTATGAGCGACAACGTGCTGGACTGGCAATACTGCAACTCATTGCGGCTTCCTAGT
The DNA here is from genome assembly GCA_023529315.1 of Papaver bracteatum. Taxonomy (NCBI): domain Eukaryota; kingdom Viridiplantae; phylum Streptophyta; class Magnoliopsida; order Ranunculales; family Papaveraceae; genus Papaver; species Papaver bracteatum. The sequence goes on along the minus strand of JAJJWX010002263.1, from coordinate 104,860 downwards.
ACCCTTCCCTACTCTAAATGGATCAAGCATACACTGTAGTTCATCCTCGAAGGGACAAGCAACTTAATCCATCGTTTGCTAGGTCGTGGCCAAGCAATAGTGGAAATGGCCTAGTCCGTGTAGGCCGTTCCGTCAAAATGCATAAGGAAAATGAATCATCGAGTCTGCAACATGGCATAGTGATGCCTAAGCATCAAATGCCCCCCTCTCAAGGCTATGCAACTATAAATGAGCCTTAGACGTCATTTATACTCTTTTGGCTAAGCTGTAAAGCTTATTTAGTACATAGTCCTCATATGTACCTTTAACCAAGTACCCCTCCCTATATATGTTAATTTGACATTCTTACAACTTGAATTGGGGGAACAAAAATCTTTCATCAACTCCCCACTTTTACTATTCATGGACGTTGCCATATATTTCTGAATAACCGGCCAAGATGGATGTTCACTACCAATGCCAACTCCGATGCCCGACCATGTTGGTCGTCCAATGCAAAACCGACGTCCGACCATGTTGGCCGTCCAATGCCAACCCGACGTCCGGCCATGTTGGCCGTATACTGCCAACCCGACGTCCGGCCATGTTGTCCGTCCACTGCCAACCCGATGTCCGGCCATGTTGGTTGAACATTGTCAACATATTGGCCAAGGGCCAATGTTCTTTTTCCTACGCAACAGAAGCTTTGGATGAAGCTTCATCTCAGGTCATGACGCATCTTTGAGCATGGGCCATGCAAAAAACACAGGGTGTTACACTGTTCATGGATCCTAGTTTGTGGAACGGTGGAAATGGCACTTGGCTTTAGCCCGTGAGATGGTGAAAATGACACTTGGCTTCAGTCCGTGGAACAGTAGATGGCGCTGCTACTTCGGCCATGGAGCGGTGATGATGGTGATGTAACTTCGACCACGAAGCGCTGATGGTGATGCAACTTTGACCATGAACTTTTGATGTTGGCGCTCGAAGCGTTGGCGCTGTCCTGACCACGGAGTGCTGGTGGCATGGAGCGTTGGTGTTGGCCTGACCACGGAGCGTTGCAGGTTGAGCGGCTGGTGTTCCTCATGTTGGCGCGTTGTTGGTTAATCCATGGAGTGGATATATTGGCACACGGATTCTCCGGCTATGGATCATGAGCATGATACGCGCAGTCATCTGTTCCCGTTCATGGAGCAGGAGGAATCCTGCTTCTGTTCAAAGTCTAGAAACTCCGTTCGTATGAAAAGGGGTATCGACCCTCTTCTGTTTTTGTTGCTCGTCTGGCTCCGTGCTTTTGTCTGCATCATCCGGCTCCTCTTCGTCATTTTTTAGCGGTGGTAGAACGAGCATTAACGACAACAAAGCAATCTCTGACAGTTGTAATCAGCAGCAAGGCGATCCAGGAGGACTCAAGGTAGGTGCTCTTTTCCATTTTGTGCATGTAGCCACTTAACAATACCATCGATCTTCTCCAGAATGTGTAATAAGGTTCTGACTCCAGAAGAATGAGTATCTGACCTCTCCAGTATATTTCAAATTTACCAAACTCCATTGCACCCTTGGGATGGATGGATGAAATATATGCTCGGTAATTATCATGTCAAGGATAATCTTGGAGATTGTAGTTGCGTTGTTGGTCCATCATTGACTTTAGGTTATCTGGTGCCTGGACTCTCTAATAGCGATGATGATATGTTGTGAATGCTTGCATGTTCGAAATATTTTAGATCCACTAGGTGAAGTAGACGAGCTGAGAGTTTTCCGTTGCCGATGTGCTGCTATCAAGTCTTCAAGGTATTCGTTCCAAGCGACATCCTTTGAAATATCTTCTGAATCTTGAACTGTTGTATGGAATAGGATACGGTGAGAAGTCCCCAATTATACTTCTGTTAGACCCAATGGCGTGGCCAGATATGTGAATGTATCTCTGTCGCGTGATTTTGGAGTCTTTGATGCACGTGTACGGCTTCATGTTGAGGAATTCCTGCGGCTCGTAAAACTTCGACAGTGATGAAGTTGAAATCAAAAATAACCTGGTTGAGGGGAGTGAAAAGCATCCCATGTTGGTAGTCCCCATGTGTAATTATCCTGAGCCTATTTTTTCGTGGAAGATGAGCTTCTACCGCATTCACTGTCTTGATGGTGGTTTTTAGTTTAGGGTTAAAATCGTAAAACCCTAGTCGGACAATGATGTCACATATTTTGAGTAATAATGTCTCCACTGAATACATTTATTGAACCCTTTAATATGTCTGCGATAAAATTACCAGGATAACTTTTTTTTAATACTAATTAGGGTTTCGATAGGCCAAACCCTAATTCCCACACCACATGTGCCAATGGCATGCCGTGCCAGCCACATCTACCGTGCCAAGGCATGACAACCATGCCAAACGCACCACATGTGCCAATGGCAAACCATGCCAGCCACATCTACCACGCCAAGGCATGCCAACCATGACATCCGTACCACTGTGCCAATGGAAAACCATGAATGCCACATCTACCGCGCCAAGGCATGCCAACCATGCCAGCCGCACCACTGTGCCAATGGAAAACCATGCCATCCACATCTACCATGCCAAGGCATGCCAGCCGCACCATTGTGCCAATGGAAAACCATGCCAGCCACATCTACCGCGCCAAGGCATGCCAGCCGCACCACATGTGCCAATGGCATGTCGTGCCAGCCACCTTGCCGCGCCATACCGTGTTGGCCTTCCACATGCGGCTACCAAGACAAAGGCCTGCAACAATCAACGACCATCTTACATCTAAGATGCAAATCTTAGCCGTCCAAGGTCACCAACCAACGCATGGTAACCTTTGTCCCAAAATCCTAGTTTTTTCCATGCCTAAACCATGCCAAGGCATGCCGACCATGCCACATGTGCCAATGGCATGCCGTGCCAACCACCTTGCCACGCCATACCGTGTTGGCCTTCCCCATGTAGATACCAAAACAAAGGCCTGCAAAAATCAACGACCATCTTTCCATCTAAGATGCAAATCTTAGCCGTCCAATGAAACCAACAAATGCATGGTAACCTTTGGCCCAAAACCCTAGTTTTTGCCACGCCTAAACCGCACCAAGGCATGCCGGCCATGCCACATCTGCCAATGGCATGCCGTGACAGCCACCTTGCCGCACCATACCGTGTTGGCCTTCCCCATGCGGCTACCAGAACAAAGGCCTGCAACAATCAACGACCATTTCTCCATCTAAGATGCAAATCTTAGCCGTCCAAGGTCACCAACCAACGCATGGTAACCTTTGTCCCAACGCCAAAACCCTAGTTTTGGCCACACCTAAACCACGCCAAGGCATGCCGACCATGCCACATGTGCCAATGGCATGCGGTTCCAACCACCTTGCCGCGCCATACCGTGTTGGCCTTTCCCATGCATCTACCAAAACAAAGGCCTGCATCAACGACCATTTTTCCATCTAAGATGCAAATCTTAGACGTCCAAGGTCACCAACCAATGCATGGTAACCTTTGGTCCAACGCCAAAACCACGCCAAGGAATGCCGACCATGCCACATGTGTGAATGGCATGCCATGCCATCCACCTTGCCGCGCCATACCGTGTTGGCCTTCCCCATGCAGCTACCAAAACAAAAGCCTGCAACAATCAACGACCATCTTTCCATCTAAGATGCAAATCTTAGTTGTCCAAGGTCACCAACCAACGCATGGTAACCTTAGGTCCAATGCCAAAACCTTAGTTTTGGCCATGCCTAAACCACACCAAGGCATGCTGACCATGCCACATGTGCCAATGGCATGCCGTTCCAGCCACCTTGCCACACCTAACTCATACCATGCCGGAATTCCATTTACGACTGCCAAAACGAAGGCCTGCAACAATCAACGACCACTTTTTCATCTAAGGTTCAGATCTTAGCCATCCAAGGTTACCAGCTAACGTATGACAACCTTTGGCCCTAGTTGGTCGCGCCTAAACAAAGCCAAAACCCTAACTTTTGGACGCGCCTAAACTAGGCCATATTAAAGCCATACTGATCATGCTTCCATGCCACAGGCTATCAAGCGAAGGGTTGCAATAATCAACGACTACCTTTCCTCTTAAGATATAAAATCTCGACCGTCGAAGGTCACTACGCAAGTCTCTCAAGATCAACTTGCCAGAGAACAACAAACGTGCTACATGTTTTCCACAAAAACATTCGAGACATCAACGCATGTCACAAACTGGGGGATGCTCATTGGGTATTGGTTTGGCGGTTTACTGCGTGCATCATACACTACACCCATTATAAGAGAGTGTCATAAGGATGATGTGGCTAGTAAACACATGGAGTAATGGTGAAACGCTTTCTTTTATGGAATATATCAATTCCAAGCGTTACCGGTTACCACCTCCTCCCATTTACTCACCTGTTTCCATTTCTTAATGAGACCAGGGTACGTTTTACTTCGACTTGTATAAATAGGCATTACCTATTTTTACCGAACAACAAGTTCAGGTCAGGAGCATACAACATTCAGAAAATATTTGCTAGCTTTTCATATGTTAGCTTCCCACTTTCTGATACAAGTCGTAAAACAACTACTCTTCCAGAATCAACTATTCTGGTCTCAACACTTTCTTCGCTTCCCTCCCAAAAATAACCCTTCTCCTTCACTTTGTGACCGAAGCAAGTCTGGAACGGCCATTTCTTGGTTTAGGATGGATTTGTACAGATTGATCTCTCGAATCTAAAGTACTCCCTTGCAGTACATTTTTTTAGGGTTTAAATTCGTTTCTCACCCACACACCCAAGATTTCTGAAATCAGCAGAAACTGTTTTCACCCTCAAACAATTGGCGACCACTGTGGGAAATCAATCTCTCGGTTACAATATCTATTTCCAAATTTCCGGTATCACCCTTCACTTATAACGCCAACATGGTGGAACTCAGATCCGGATCAACTACCGAGAACACCAACGCGGAATCTGTCCCTGGTGTTAATGCTACTTCCAATAACATCACTACGCCACCTATACTGAAAGCACTCCTTCAGGTGTAACGGCGCCGATCACCAGAGCCACTACCACCTCTAATGTCCCTGCGCAACTTGTTAATCCTGGAAGTACTGAAAGCGCTCCTTCAGGCGTGACGCCACTGGTTACCAGGGCCAGAGCTTCCACTACCGCTCTTAACGCTTTGTCAAGCATGGCGCCTCCAACCTCCACTAAGACTCCAACTACCCCTCCAATGGGACGAGAAACCATAGGAACCAGAGGAAGCCGACCCTATATCACCATCCCTGATTTGATGGAATGGCAAGAGGTTTTACCTAGAGCCCAGACGGATATGGTTTCGACACAAAAATAAGTACTCGTATTTCTCAAAGCCCTGACAGAGCGGATGTCGTGTGAGTCATGCCCTCCAGAGCCATTTAGAAACGCCTCCAACACCCCTGATGCTAACACCTCGGTGAAACGCGTCTCCGCGGACGAGGAGATTCGTGCCAGAATCCCATTGGAAAGAAGTCAACCATCCAATTTTTTGACACGAGAAGATCTGGAGAAACTTCTCCGGAATCGAATCAAGAATGATGAAATATATATGCATCAGAATCAACCTCCTTACCCATTTTAAATACAAAGAATTCCTCTTCCAAGAGGATATTCCTCTCCTTAATTCACCATGTACGATAGCACCGGAAATGCACGTGAGCATGTCTCTCGCTTTTTGGAGTCCATAGGTGAACATGAATACAATCACGTTCTTCGTCTAATGGAGTTTTCAAAACCTCTTACCGGAAGAGCGTACACATGGTACAACAACATCGCGCCAAACAACATCCCCAACTGGGGTGTCATGGTTACCGTATTTTACAAGAAGTACTTCTTTGTGCCTGAACAAGTTACCTTCTAGGATCTAGGAAGGATGTACCAACGGGACAACGAACATCCAAATGATTTTGTTAAGAGATTCAGGGTTCAAGCACTAGACTGTCATCACCCAAACGTGACTGAGCAACATCTGGTGAATTCATGCATCAACGGTATGGCTCCCATTTACCGCGCCTTACTAGAGAACATGTGTTTCCAGGCATTCGAGCTCCATGAAGCTACCAGGAGATCAGAAACGACAGCACCAGCATTATTAGAAAGAGCTAGACCAACCAGAGCTGAAGACGTGCGCGAAACTCGCGAGAATAGACGTCTCATCAACAAGCAGTACAACGCTGGCCCCACCTTTGTGAGCGTAATAAATGAGGGAGGAAAAAGGAAGGCCCCATCTGCAGACCAACAGCCTAAGTACGAAGCACCAACACGATGAGCAACTCCGCTATGGAAGTCCATCGCTAAAGTTCCCATGCGTCATCACGAAGCTGAAGGAAATACCCTGGATTTCCCGTTTCCTATTGAGGAGGTGATCGATCTCTTAGAAGCATGAATTCAAGATGATGTTATCAGACTACCATCTCCTAGACGCCTACTGACTAAGGCCGAGATGGCAAACCCCAAATACTGCCACTACCACAGATTTTTTCACCACCCAACCAGTGATTACAACAGAGTCACTGAAGCATATCTTCAAAGAAAAGATAGAAGCAGGGGAACTTCAACTAGGAAACGAGGGAGTACATCGAGACCCACTTCCGGTGAGGAATTATGGAGTCTCTGGGGACTCCGTGCACGAGACTGTGTAATCCATGATGCAGCAAGTGTAGTTGCAGAATAACCTACAACTACACCCTCAGTAGAATTAGTAAAACTTGAGAAGTTCTTGATGTTGAATGACAACTTTTTTATTAATTCTCTCAATTGATTACAAAGAAGTATCTAAATGGAACTAAAATAGTTACAACTTTCTCTATTCTCTTTCCTAAGATAATTTCTAATACTCACCAAAAGAACCTCCCGAATTTTACATTTGAACTCCTATTTATAATGAACTTTGTACAGCTGTATATGTGTTGCGAAGTATCGCAACACATCTTCGTACGATTATTCTATCTTCGCAAATCTTCATACTTCTCTGTGCTTCCTCTATCTTCGTATTTTTTTGTAACTCTTTCCTCTTATATTTGTCATGATGTTCGTAAGCTAATACCTTGTGATATTCGGTATCTACATCTTGCCTCTTCTCATGTCAATTCTAGGAAAAGGAATGTCATGAGAACCTCTATTCTCGTAAATTTAATATAATTATCACCACCTGTTAAATTCGCAACACGTCTTTTTTATTTTCCATTACCTTTTTGACACGTTTCTTCGTAACCGTTCTTTTCAACCGTTCACGTTTAATCGCATTGATGAGTTTCTATCTTCATCGAATTCTCTCTTCTTTATAAATATTATCCTTTGTTTTTTCTTTTTATTCTCTTATCCCATTCGTCTTCCTCATCACTTCTGCCTCTGCAATTTATTCCCTTTTTCTGCTACTACGATTTCTTATCTCTTTCACCTCTTTTCCTTTCTATTTTCTATCTTACATCCAATGGCTCCAAAGAAGAAAACTATTGAACAAATTAATGCATAGCTTGCTGATAGGGACCTCATTCTTTCTGAAATTGATGGTTACGACAATAAGTCTTCTCTCTGTGTAAAGCTCTTCACCAATTTTATTTGGAATGATCAGAGAGTTTTAATCTCACGAGGTCAAATCCTCGCAGGTCTTCCTCTTCCTCTTTATGATGTCAATATCCCTTTATTCTATGAAATTATTTCCCACCCCAATTTTTCATGTGCCATTTATCAATTGACTGGTGATTGCATTCGCATTCTGGTTGAATTCGCAACTCGTGCTGCTGGTGGAAGATCTTTGTATCCAGTTAATCTTAGGAAACCTGGATTTCAAGATATGGAGATTATTGCTGCAGACTATACAGTTGAGGGTTTCTTTAAAAATTACACATTAATTCCTGCGAGGAAAGAAGATAAACTTTGGGGTGTTCGTCTTCATCGTAAAGCTAATATCGCAGCAGATGACCTTCTTATGCACGACATTGATTATTCCTCGGGAAATAATAAAACACCTCGTTGTTCTAATGATGAAGATTAGTATAACTACCCTTTAGCATTATCGGGCTCTTATATTTCTGGGATAGTAGATCTTCCTGCGAACCTTCGTGATCGCAATTATCAACCTTGGGTTTATAAAAATGTATGTACCTCCATCTCCTTATCTTCTTGTTACTCTTCTATTTATTTTCAAATGAGGTAAGAAACACTCTTATATGCTTTTTAAACAATATATTGTTGCCTCTGTTTCTTATCCTTATTTGAATTTGAAGGTTCTTTCTGATCTTCCTGAGGTTGTTGCGAGTAAGAATAAGAGTTCCACTTCTTCCAAAAGGTTTACTGCGAGACAAAAAACACTTCTCTCTGCGAAGGATACCCAAACTTCTGGTAGTCAAGATGATGATGCTCTTCGTAAAGAAAACAGGAAACTTGAGGATGTTGTTTATGAGAGGAAGAAGAAGAAGAAGAGACTCTCAACCAATGCTTATCCCAATATGATCTCTTCTAATGAGAATATTGACGAAGATCAAGGTGATGAAGATGATAAATTTCCTGAGAAGGATTTTAATTCTAATTCTGATACCCTTTCTGATAAAGGAGATGATGATGATGATGATGATGATGATGATGATGCTGATGCTGATGAAGGTGAAGGTGAAGAGGAAGATTATAGTAACACAGAAACTTTTGCTTCAGCAATGGTTCGTGTATCTGAGGCTTTTCTCCATTCTTCTCATGGGTTAGGAAACTCTCCTACTGCGAATGCTCGTAAGCTTATTGCGAAGGCATGCAAAGTTCCTACTGTACTCAATAACAACTCTCTTGATGGAATTTCAAGATTCGTCTCTCCTACTACGTTATATACTTTAGGGAGTATGGTAAGTTTCTTTTCTATTCCTTGTTTGTTTCCCCTATTCCATTAATTTCTGACCCTTTTTACTTGTTCAGGTTGGAAGAGTTAGTTGTGCAGCTTCTTCAGATTGGGAAAGACGTCATTCCATTGCTGAGAAGAAAACTTTAACCCGTTGTAAGAAGTTGGAGATTGAAAATTCAAAACTTCGTCAGAAAAATAGAGGATTTAAGTATTGATATTTCCGAACTAACATCCCTTCACGAAGATAATCCACAATCTGCGAGCATCGCAACTGATAGTTCTTCTCTTCTTAAGGAGAATAATCATCTAAAGCTTGAAAACTCTTCTCTTCGTAATGATAAAAAGCAATTAGAAGGTAAATTCTTCGTAATGGTGAGTATTTTAATTACTTTTCTTTCGTAATTTGCTAACCAATTCCTTAACTTCTCTCCTTGCTACAGAAAATTATGCGAAGATGAATGATGATCTGGAAACTATTCATGCCAGTCGTAAGAAGAAGATTTCTGATTTAAGATCTCAACTTCTAATTACCCAGCACAACCATAGTTTATATGTCAAGCGTTTTCGAGCTAAGATGACTCGCAAGATTTGTGAAGACAATCAAATTCCTCTCAAGAAGTACCATACGCTCCTTTCTGAAGAAATTCCTGAAGATACCCCATATCTGGAAATCTCTGATAGTGAAATTGAAGATGATCTCTCTGAAGAAGAAAAAGAAGATCATTTTGATGGGAATAAATCCCCCGAAGAATAGCTTCATTCTTTTTTGTATATCTGTTTTAGTTCTTTTCATATTGTTTGTTTGAGTACAACATTTTCTTCTTTCTTGCACTTTTGATCAATCAACAATTTCTTTTTGAAGTTTAACTCGTATTAATGTCTTAATTTTGCGATGATGAATTGATTTTTCTTTGATCGCTTGTTTCCCTTATTCGCACAACTTGATCATGTAGAGAGAAATAATATATCTTAAAAACTTAGCTTAGTATTCCCTTTCCTCCTATTATTGTTCTTCATATGATCAAATATCGCTGGAAGTATTAGAATATCTGCCTCAGTTTTAATTTGCGAAGCTTCAACTTGTTGCAATTAAGAAATCCTCCCTAAAAAATACGAGGTATGAAATATCTGAAGTATGAAATATCCTTAAGAAGTATAAAATATCTTTGAAGAAGTATAAGAAGTATTTAATCTGTGAAGAATTCTTCAATGTATGAATGAGTATAAGAAGTATTTAATCCTCGCAAAATCTGATAAATGTGAAATATCCATTGAAGAAGTATAATAAATATGAGACGTTCTTGAAGAATTATAAGAAGTATTCAAGTTGTGGAGAAATATTCAATATATGAAGAAGTATAAGAAGTATGTAATTCCCGTAAAATTTAATGAGTTCGAACCATCTGTTTTTGATTGCGATCAAAATCGCATCTTTTGTTATATCTTCGTGAAAATTCTTCAATGGGGCTGTCTTCTTTGTTAGGACTTCATGATATATATTCTTGTAAAAACTCTTCAATGATATTGACGGAGCTGTCTTCTTTGTCAGAACTTCATGATATATGTTTTTGTAAAAATTCTTCAATGATATTGATGGAATAATTTTCAATAATTGATGTGGTCTTATCATGCCTTCCTAAGTAAAGGTCTTATTTTGCCAACTCTTTTTTGATAATATTTTCGTATTTGCGATAATATGACAAGTTTGAACATTCTTGCGAATATAAAATCTCGTGACATTGTCGTCTTGCGATGAAATCGCAGGACGTTTTTACACTTTCATGTAATAACCCATTGATCTCATCTTAACTTGTTTGTTATGTTCTTCGAGTTCTCTTTGTATGTTTTGTTTCTCTCTTAGAATGCTCGCAGAAATTCAATTGTTGCACAAATATGACAAGCCTTTATGTTTTTGCAAACAAGAAGCCTCGTGACATTTGCGTCTTATAGCACATATCAGCTCCCTAATGGAGGGTGCTGCCCTTTATATTCCCCTTGGTTGCCCCTTCAAGTAAGCGTACATCGACCATAAAAGGTTATCTCTTCCCATCCGGTTCTGCAAACAACCAACTTTTGATCGCAACCTCTTATCCTTTTTGCCTATAGGGCTTATAGTTACGAGGTTGCACCCTATGGGGTATCTTTGGGCCAAGTGCATCATTTGCCAAGACTTGTCAAAAATGGCAGATGTGCTTCAAGCTCACCCGGAACTCTTGACTCAACCGTGTACCTCGGTGCCTTGATCATTTTATGCACTTCTTGGGAAAGACAGTATGCGTTAGTCGCCCAACCTAAATCATGTTACACCGCATAATATTGCGTAATGTCGCAAGATTAGGTGAGAATCCAAGGTGTCTAACCCGGATAGGTACCCCGTTATTGGGTTGTACCCCATAAAGTTCCATGTACTCAGGTGCCTTGGTGGTGTTCCGGTGTCCCTGAGCCATGCTTATAGGTACCCCCTTAAATGACGTACTTTAGGACTTTGCCTCTTACGAAATGTTGCTTCGCGAACTAGGTTGTACGCCACAAAGGTTTGCCTGTGTAATGTTTCTGCGGCTTTCTTTATTTTTTGAAAGCTGATCACAGATTGTGGTCTTTTATTCGCAAATTGCGGTCTTTTCTTCGCAAGTTAATGTGTGCGTCTTTCTTTAATGAAAGTTAATCGCAATAAAAAATTTGAAATTCGTAACTTTTGCATATTTCCTCATTTCAACTTTTTTTTTTTTTGAACGGATATCTTGTTATACTTCACGAGCAAACATATTGATTACCTTCTTATTTCCTTACCTTCTTTCTTCGCAAATCACAACCCTTTGTTACCATCATAAATTTCCTGTATGATTAGCGTTGTAAGTTTATTCTTTCATGTTTTAATCTTCTGCCATTAAATTTTCACTTCTTTTCACAGCTCTTGCTCTTTTTCTCCAATTTTCCTTTTCAGTAATTTTTCCTTCGCAAACTTCTACCTCTGTATCGTAACATTTCTTTCCTTCATCCCAATCACCCTTGATAACTCCAACACCCTTCATATGAGGAAACTTTATGCACTGATGTAGAGTGGAAGCTACGCCCAGAATTCCATGAAGCCAAGGTCTTCCTATCAAAGCATTATACGGTGATTCAACATCAACAACGCAAAACAGAATTTCAGTTCGCATTCCACTTAATGGAATTCGCATGCTTATTTCTCTTTTAGGCTTATTAGCAGTTCCATTAAAACCATAAATCCTGTAGGTTGAAGGTATTAAATCTGCGTCTTTTCCCCCCATAGTTTTGTAAGCAGAATAGAACAGGATATTGACAGAACTTCCCGTATCAATTAAAATTCTATTAAGACCAATTGATTCTTCCTCCATATCATCTTCGCCTTCTTCCATATTCATGCAAATTGCTAATTTTACTACCAATGGATTATCATGTTCTTCACAACCTTCTGGAATTTCAGTGTCTTCAAAAGAAATTTCACGTTTCTGCCAATCTTCAAGTCGTGAAATTTTTGCGATGTTCATTACTTCCTTTCCTTCACCATCCCTCGCATATACCCTGCTTAACACATTATCATGAAAATCTTCTATGGTTTTATATGAGTGAACAATAGAATTACAGAAGACATTCCTTGCTTTTGATCCCACTTCTATATGTGTAGGGTTTCTCCTCCCTTTTCTTGTACTGTGTTCTCCCTGCGAGTTATGACTGGAGCCTGTGGTAATTGTTGCGACTGTGCTTGCTTAAGTAAAAAGTGATCCAGTTTCCCTTGATCAATCATTCGCAAGATTATACTCTTGATATTATTGCAGTTATTTGTAGAATGTCCATGAAAATGATGATATGAACAAAATTCATGACTTCTTGGACCCATTGGTGGTTCCTTTCCCATGTTCCATGGAGTTGGTATATGCTCTATCAGGATAATTGCCTGCCATATCTTTTCTACACTTGCATTCAAAGGTGGCAACTTTATCTCTTCCCTTATCATTCTTTGACCTCCTTGACCATTGTTATAATTTTGTTTCTGGTTTCCTTGTCCAAAATAATTTTGCCATTGTCCCCCATAATTTTCTTGTTGTTGATCTAATCTTGGGATCTGGTTATTTCCTCCTCGATTATAGAAATTCCTCTCTCTATCATACTCTTCTTGATCTTTGCTACCCATTGCTACTATTTTTGGCTGGCTATTATTGATTTTCTTCTCTTCTGAAATTTGCGAAGAAGTTTGCGAGGATGTTTGTGAAGTACCTGCTACGACATTGATTATTTTGGGAAGTAAATTTGCTCCTACATCTTGATTATTAGTGTTTGCTACTGGATATGACTCCATATTGTTTTGCTTTTCCTCTATTGTAATGTACTCTTCTTGCAATTCTCGTAACTCTGTCATCATTATGGAATTCTTTCTTCTGAAGATTTGAACATACAATTGTTCAGTTGCGAACATCGCATTTATGAAAGACAGAATCAAATACCTCGCATCCACGCGCCCTGCCATATCACTGCACATATTTTTCCATCTTATTACTAAATGCTTCAAACTTTCACCAATTCTTTGTTTTAAACCAAACACATCTTCAATACCAAGCCGTGAGGAATGATTTGTGATATATGCTCCAAGTAAAGTTGCTTGTAAATGATTAAATGACGTAATAGTGTTCTTAGGAAGCCCTTCAAACCACTTTAGAGCTTCCCATGTTAAGCTTGATGCGAATTACTTGCATAGTACATCATCATGATTCTCCCATTGTAACATGCATCTTATGTATGCTTTAATGTGTTGAATAGCACATGAAGTCCCGTCAAAGATGCTGGTAAGTGTAGGCAGATTGCATTTTGGTGGAATCCCTCCCAATTGTACTTCTCTAGCAAATGGAGTCCTCGCGGCTTCTTCTATTGCTTCATCTAATTGCCTTCCATCTCCTTCTCTTCTATTGTTTATCATCCCTCTCATTTCCGCTAATTCTCGAAAAATCCGTGCATTTGCTTCAGAATTCTCATCCATTGGCCTCTTCAACGCATCCTCTCTTCTTCTACGTTCTTGCGTCTCTTCTCTTGCGATCCTTCGCATTCAATCATATTCTTCATTAATGTTTTTATTTGCACAATTTTGCAAATATCTTCTTTATAAATTATCATAATTGTTTTGTTGCAGAGCATCTTGAAATTCTTGTTCTTCCCTTTCTATTCTTCCCATCCTTCTCATACGAATATCGGGAATTTCTTCTTCTTCATTTCTCCTCCTTCTGTGATTTATTTCTTCCTGATTTGCTTGTATTCTAGTTCGAAAGTTTGGTTCATTCCTTGTCATTTCTGTTTGTTGATTTCCAATTATTCTCTTAATTCTTTCATACTCAATATTTTTATTGTTACGAGCCTCTTCACGTCTTCTTACTCCATTCTCGTAATTGTCTTGATGTACTGCTTGTTGTCTCTCAGTTTCTTCCTGTAGTTGCGGATTATCTCACAACTACACCCTCATAAGAATCCATTAAAATGATTCCTAAATCTAATTAATTTGCTATGAAACTAAGAATTAAAGTACTAAAATTATAAAAATGACACAAAGATTTTTACGTGGTTCGATCAATGTGATCTACATCCACGGTTCTTCACTAGTGATTGTATGTAATTACAAGATTGTACAATTGAAACTCCATTAATGAATATTTGGAGCTTTAGAATTTCTTGGGGAAGAAGATGATAAAGATAATAAATCTCTCCTAACATTTTCTCTCTCCTCCTAAAATTATCCTCTCTTGCTCAAAAGATCTCTCCCACTTCTCATGCCTAAATGGCTATTTATATGATCTTAAAAAACATGACAGTTGTGTTGTCCCGCCATTTCGGATTTGATAATTATCTTGCGAACCTTCGTAACTTCATTTCGCGAACTTCTTTTGCTTTCCTCGTGATTTCCTTTGCTCGCAAAATGTTCTTTGCTCGGAAGATGTCTTTTCTCTCCAAAATTTCGTAAGTTATCATTTGTTGTGATATTCCGCTCCTACATCTTGCCTCTTTTTTCTTGAATATTGCTTGAAGAGTGATCTTCAAGAAAAAATCACTTGCTGTGGTTGTTGGAGTAGTCTTTGATCTTTGTTGATGAAGGAACGAGCGAAAGAATATCAAACTCAAAAAGTATATACTTGCCTCTATTCTTTTGCGAAGTTCTGAAGCTTTAAAAAGTAATTAGAAGTATCATCTTGCGAAGTATGAAGTATGTGAAGTATCTTGAAGAAGTATGAAGTATAAGAAATATAAAATATCCTTGAAGAAGTATAAGAAGTACTCAATCCTCGAAATATATAATAAGTATGAAGTATCCTTAAGAAGTATAAGAAGTATTTAATCCTCGAAATACATAAGAAGTATGAAATATCCTTGATGAGAGCGATAAATATTGCCTCTGTTCATGTGAAATTATTATTCCATTTTTGGTGAGGATTGTTGCTGAGAAGATAAAGAACATAAAATATTTTCTTAGGTATCCATAGTTGCCTCTGTTCTTTATATATGAAGGAGAATTCTTAAGAAAATGTTGAATAACTAAATTGCGTCTCTATTCTTATCTTGCCTCTGGCTCAAGTGGTAACCCTGCTAACTTCTGAATTTTTCTGCAAATTTCTGAATTTTTCTTCTGAATTTCCAGGGTTTTGCGAAATTTCGAACTTCTAAATAGTGTTGCGAATATAGTGTTGCGAACATAGTGTTGCGAATATAGTGTTGCGAACTATGAATAGTCCTGCGAATTATGAATGTTTCTGCGAATTTTCGCGGTATTATCCTGTAAAATTTTGTAAAATACTTGTGCGCATATAATATTTATGTAATGATTATGTTATGAAATGTGTATGCGATGCTTATGCCCTGAAATGCTTATGCAATGCTTTTATGATGCGAGTATGATGCTTGTATGATGCGAGTATGATGCGTGTATGATGCGAATACTTATCTATTGCAATGTATATTTCAAGTTTCTGTTACTTAGCTCATTTTGCCGTAGTAAAATTGATATATCATTGAGTTTCCTCCATTCATATAAGCATCTTCGCAAGTTTACTTGTGTATTTTCGCGAATTAAATCGCCTCTTCTGGTATGACTTCGTGATATATATTCTTGTAAAAATTCTTCAATGATATTGATGGAATTGTCTTCTTTGATATATATTGTCTTCAAAATTCTTCAATGATCTTGATGGAATTGTCTTCTTTGATATATATTCTCTTCAAAGTTCTTCAATGATCTTGATGGAATTGTCTTCTTTTTTAGGACTTCATGATATATATTCTTGTAAAAATTCTTCAATGATATTGATGGAATTAATTTCATTAATTGATGTGGTCTTATCATGCCTTCCTAAGTAAAGGTCTTATTTTGCCACCTCTTTTGTAGCGACAAAATCGCAGGACGTTCTTACACTTTCATGCAAAAACCCATTGATCTTGCCTTATCTTTTTTGTATAGTATTTTAGCCTCTTCAGGAAGTGTTGCGACAATATGACAGGTCTAAATATTCTTGCGAACGTAAAGCCCCATGACATTTCCGTCTTGCGATGAAATCGCATGACGTCTCTACACTTTCATGTAGTGACCCATTGATCTCATCTTAACTTCTTTGTTTCATTCTGCGAGTTCTTTTTTTTTTTTTTTTTTTTTTAGAATGCTCGCAGAACTTCATTTGTTGCACAAATATGACAAGCCTTTATGTTTTCTCAAACAAGAAGCCTCGTGACATTTGCGTCTTATAGCACGTATCAGCTCCCTAATGGAGGGTGCTGCCCTTTATCTTCCCCCTGGTTGCCCCTTCAAGGAAGCGTACATCGACCATACAAGGTTAGATCTTCCCATCCGGTTCTTCCAACAACCAGCTTTTGATCGCAACCTCTTATCCTTTTTGCCTATAGGGCTTATAGTTACGAGGTTGCACCCTATGGGGTATCTTTGGGCCAAGTGCATCATTTGCCAAGACTTGTCAAAAATGGCAGTTGTGGTTCAACCTCACCCGGCACTCTTGACTCAACCGTGTACCTCGGCGCCTTGATCGTTTTCTGCACTTCTTGGGAAAGACAGTATGCCTTAGTCGCCCAACTTAAATCCTCTTACACCGCATTTTATATTGTGTAATGTCGCTAGATTAGGTGAGAATCCAAGGTGTCTAACCAGGATAGGTACCCCATTATTGGGTTGTACCCCTAAAATTTTACCATGTACTAAGGGCCCTTGGTGGTGTTCCGGTTACCCTTAGCCACGTTTATAGGTACCCCCTTAAATGACGCACTTTAGGACTTTGCCTCTTACGAAATATAGCTTCGCGAACTAGGGTGTACGCCACAAAGGTTTGCCTGTATAAAATTTTCTGCGGCTCTCTTTCTTTTTTGGAGGCTGATCACCGATTGCGGTCTTTTATTCGCAAATTAATGAAAGTTTAATCGCAATTGATTTTTGGCAGTATTTTTTCGCCTTTTTAAAAATTCATCGTAAATTTTTCATGTATATAAAATGTTGAATGTTTTCATGAAATGTTTAGTATAAGAAGTATGAGAAGTATCCATATCACATCTTTAAATCAAAATTATTCTATAGAAATATAGGAATTGAATTTTCTCTATTTTTTTCAATTTTGAAGTCTTTGAAAAATTTTGAGATCTTTTATTTTTTGCGATGAAGTAATTTTAGAATCTTGCGATTGTGTCGCTTTTTACCAATCTAAAAAATCTTTAAAATGTTTTGGAATCTTTGAAATTGTAGAAATTTTGCGAGTATATAATTTCAAAAATCTTTTATCTTCCGTAAATAAAGTATTAAAGGAAATGGTACCTACCTTTTTACAGCTTGTTGTTGTCTTTTGCGAAGTATATGACTTGCCATTTCTTGCGAAATAATCTTCCACTCTCTTCTTGAGAAATATCCAAAAATCTTGCGAAGTAAACGAACATCTGCGAAGTAATGATTTACGCGAAGTAGACGAACATCTGCGAAGTAAACATTTGTACGAAGTTAACATCTGCGAAGTAAATATTTACGATATAAATTTATGCTGTAAAGGTTCGCAAGGTAAATATTTGCGAAGTGCAAAGAGTAGAAGTGTTGGTGTTGCGAATATTCACATGGAAAACATTTCTGAAGTGCAAAATTTTTTGCGAATGGGGAGATTCGAACTTGCGTCCATCCTCTTATCAGCTCCTCTTGCGACCATCTATCCAAGCTCCTATTTTTGTAAATGCAGTGAAATTCATAAAACTTATTTTGATGTTATCATCCCTTGTATAATTTTTCCCACCGTCCTTTCTTCTTCATTCCTTTCCTGGTTTTTAACATTTTGCTATATTCACAAAATAGTTTCCCATCGTCCTTTTGCTGAACCCGTTTTTAACGATGATAGCCTTCGTACTACTGGTTGATTATGATTTATTCGCACTGTGAAGACGGTTTCCTGCACCTGTTTGCTAGATCTCGTGGTGGTAAATTATCTTACCAAAGCTCATTTGATCATTATCTTCTCATGATTACTGTTTTCATCTATTATGTGAAGTCTTTCTGCGTCCTTTATTATTTTCAACATGTCCTAAGTTCATAACCATGTGAGCATTCGAGGAAAGTGTGAACATTCGTAGGTGTTGTTCGCAGGTTTGTTAATCATTTGCAGAATTTGTAAGCCTCTCAACTGTGTTGCTCATTTCCCTTGAACTTTTATTGAGTTGGAAGAGATTTTTACAAAGTTCGCAACAGACAACATATCCGCAAAAGGAGATTTTTACGAAGTTCGCAAAAGATGTAGAAGTTCTGAAGAAACCAAATATGAAGAATGCTAGCATCATCCATCCTAGCCTGATTTTTACGTTAAATTTCTTTGCTCGTTCATCAACATCATCCATTTTCTGAAGCTTATGCAAAGCTTAATGGACAAAACAACTTCGCTAATACTCTGGAACCCGCGTTTTTCCTTTAAAAGCTTCTTTGCAAAGTCAAGAGCTCGACGCTCACAGCCTGTCCGTACGCTAGCATCTTGAATTGATTAAAAATCCTTGATATGTGCAACACCCACAATTCTCCTTATCATTTTAGTAGCACCAAATCCAAGACAGGTCCATCCTTGTTTTCAACCCAAAGTGACGTAAACTTCTTTTCAAAAAGTTTCCAAGTGTCTTCCATCATCTTCAAGATCCATTGTTTATATGCCTTGCGATCATTGGCAGCATTCGCATGCCCATCTTGTGAAAAGTATGCCAAAATCAAGTTTCCAAGGTAAGCTCCAATGTCAAATCCCATTGGTCCATAAACTGCGAATTCCGGATCTATAACCTGAGTGGAATCATGAGTCAAAATGCTAGTTATCATTTCATGTCAGAACGTTAGATAATGTTGCGAACAAAATGGATAATAGTTGTTGTTGACGAAAGGTGTTCGCAGAAACATTATCTCGCATAAAAAAAATCACATGAAATAGATGTAGGTTATCACATGAATTTGTAAAATCAGTTATGTAGGTTATGAATTTTTAATCAAATTTTTTTTTTTTAATCAAGAAGAGTAATAGATGTTCGCAACCTCTAAAAATTCCTAATCAGTTATGTAGTAAAGAATTCTATGATTAGAACAAAAAGAGTTATCCCTCTCCACATCAATTTTGTGAAAATTCCATAATCAGTTTTGTAAAAATGTTGTGAAGTATCTTTTCCAAAAATTTTGCTTTGAATCACCAGATCAAAATAAATATTTTTGAGTAAAAACGAAAAAGAAAGGGAAGGATTTATCTTTCTAAAATAGATTCTCGATGTAGCTCTGCTTGATTTTATTGTAATTGAATTCTTCCTGAATTTGTTTCTGCGTCGGGATCTTCTTGATTGCTGCTTCTCGTATCTTGAAAAATATGAACAATAGCTAATCTTTATGAAAATTTCTTGAATCTATAAATTATAGGAAGGATAAATCCTTTACTCATCCCTGTTTCTAGCGCCAATTATGTAGTTGCGGATTATCTCACAACTACACCCTCATAAGAATCCATTAAAATGATTCCTAAATCTAATTAATTTGCTATGAAACTAAGAATTAAAGTACTAAAATTATAAAAGTGACACAAAGATTTTTACGTGGTTCGATCAATGTGATCTACATCCACGGTTCTTCACTAGTGATTGTATGTAATTACATGATTGTACAATTGAAACTCCATTAATGAATATTTGGAGCTTTAGAATTTCTTGGGGAAGAAGATGATAAAGATAATAAATCTCTCCTAACATTTTTTCTCTCCTCCTAAAATTATCCTCTCTTGCTCAAAAGATCTCTCCCACTTCTCATGCCTAAATGGCTATTTATATTATCTTACAAAATATGACAGTTGTGTTGTCCCGCCATTTCAGATTTGATAATTATCTTGCGAACCTTCGTAACTTCATTTCGCGAACTTCTTTTGCTTTCCTCGTGATTTCCTTTGCTCGCAAAATTTTCTTTGCTCGCAAGATGTCTTTTCTCTCCACAATTTCGTAAGTTATCATTTGTTGTGATATTCCGCTCCTACACTTCCATAAGTTGCTGCCCCTCCTCTCGATTTTCTTCACCATTCTGATTGTTTTATCTAGGATTTGGCCTAGTTCGTAAATTCTCCATGTTTTGTTCGTGGTTTGGTATTAAAATGAAGCGATTCTCTTGATTTCTTTCAACTTGATTCTGTGCTTGTCCTTGCATAGTACTTTCATCATTGATTGTTGGTGAATTTTGTCCTTCTCTCTCTGGTCTAGCATTTAATCTTGCAACACTTTGAGATTTTCCCCTTTATAACATCTCATTCTCCATCCTTAGTTCTTGATTCTGTCTTGTTAGATTAGCACGTTCTTCAGCTTCAAACCTTCGTTCTTCTTGAATTCCTTGTCTCAATGTTTCTAATATCTCCCTTTCTCTTTCAAGAATTGTTCCTCCCATCAACCTCCCATTTTATCTAATTTGTGGTTCTCTATATTCTTATGCTGGTGTATCAGTTCTCCAAGTGTGTATACTCACTCGATCATGATCTATTGTTTGTTGAGCTTGATTTCTTCGATTACTCCCTCTCCTACTAGGTTCTCCTGTTATATTTGCTTCTCTCCTCTGCGAGTCTCACACTTCTTCTTACTGCAGTTAATGGTTCTGATATATTTCTTCTTCTTGCCATTTTTCTGATACAGGAATCCTTCAAATCCCTATTTCTAGCGCCAATTATGTAGTTGCAGAATAACCTACAACTACACCCTCAGTAGAATTAGTAAAACTTGAGAAGTTCTTGATGTTGAATGACAACTTTTTTATTAATTCTCTCAATTGATTACAAAGAAGTATCTAAATGGAACTAAAATAGTTACAACTTTCTCTATTCTCTTTCCTAAGATAATTTCTAATACTCACCAAAAGAACCTCCCGAATTTTACATTTGAACTCCTATTTATAATGAACTTTGTACAGCTGTATATGTGTTGCGAAGTATCGCAACACATCTTCGTACGATTATTCTATCTTCGCAAATCTTCATACTTCTCTGTGCTTCCTCTATCTTCGTATTGTTTTGTAAATCTTTCCTCTTATATTTGTCATGATGTTCGTAAGATAATGCCTTATGATATTCGGTATCTACAGCAAGTATGCAAAATTCTCTACCTCTCCAAGGTGCAGCGCCAAGATATCTTCACGGCTCTCAATCGTGTTATGTCGGACAAACGTCTTTTTTCCTTCACGGAAGCCACTCCAAGAGCCCAAGCTCTCTCAGCGAGCGGAATCAAAAAGGGTGACTGGGGACTACTGACCACATCCTATTAAAGAGGTATTGAATTCGACAACACGCTCATCGACACGGCCTATGACTTCAACATTGCTTCTTTCAAGACTCTGAAAGCTGCGGGATTCACGAAACAAGAGGCTACCCATTCTCCATCCGTGATTAAGAACCCAGGAGGGGAAGCCTTGAACGCGTACGGCTACATTAACCTAGAGGTAAAGATAGGAGACGCTATAACGCATAACAAATTCCACATTATCAAAGAACTGGGTTACGACATGATATTGGGGCACTTGTGGGTACTCGAAAACAAGGATAAATTGGGAACATCCCCTCTACCGATGTCAACGCCCGAAAGAATCTCCAAAAAACCGTCCCACTTGCTGGCGCATCAACGAGTTACTGATGGAACCCGGAAACCTGGAGATGACCTCTTGGCGTTAACTCATGGATTCCAAACGCAAGTAAGTTTGGCCGAACGATCTTATCTACAACCAGTCATTTCTTCCCCTATTCTGTCATGGGGACTCAGCGCGATTACTGGCGCGGACGCTGTCAAGAGATGTGAATGGGGCATTGTGCCATTCAAATGCTTTGCAAAGAATTTGGAAGCTTCCATCGAAACCGACGAGACCAAGATTCAAACAGTTATACAACACTCGAATTAGTTTCAAATCGGAGATATGGTGGTTAAAGTGAACTCATTTCAAGTTCGGTAGATGATGGTAAAGATAGCTGTTTGGACCGATTCACCCAAGGAAAAAGAAGACGAGCCATATCTGGTAGCAGACGTCCTTTTGGGAGGTTACTGCAAGCTCATCAATACAGACAAGTTGGGAGGTGTGATAGTTCACTCGCGATGGCTCAAGCTTTTCAATCCCTAAACAAGATGTACTACCCTCTTTCAGCCATTCTACCTTTAGTATTTCCTTCAATAATTTCTCCTCCTGCTTGATATTTGTATCTTCCCAAGATGAATGCGCCATCTGTGTTCTTCCTTAGGGTTTCATTTTGTTAAAAAAAAAACATACATCTCTTTCCGAATGAGTTTTCCAAATCTTAGAAAAATATACCAATTAAATCCCAAGTCATTGAGAAGCGATTAACCAGAAAAAACCGAAACCGTGCCAAAAATACCTAATTCAATTATTCAAAAACTCCAAAGAGAATAATGCAAGGACATGGAAAGTCGAACAGCCTATTCTGAAAGAAGATTCAGGTCTTTCAAATAAGAAGCTTTATTCAAAAATGAGAAACCGCAAGCGGGATGCTAATTGGCGAAACCCTAACTTCTCCACGAATACAAAGAAGGTAAAGATGAATCTACAAAGCATCAGTACAACTACGCAACAAATAGAAACAATAAAAGGGAGAAGCTAGTCATCAAAAGCTGACGCGCGAGTCATCTCGGTTATAACTATTTTCAAGCACTTTCCCCAATAATCTCTTGGGCAGCAAAGGTTCCATCTGACAGACGCATCAGCAGTAGCAACCTCAACATCCCACCCCGAAGATGCCTCAGCGGCAACAACATCCGTCTCCTTCTCGACACCCGCCTCAACAAATGATCCAGCATATGCCACCATGACTTCCCCAATGTCACTGACAACAGTTTCAGTGTCTACTCTGAAGGGTGTTTCAGTTTCATCAAACACAACGTCTTCCTCGAAGGTCTTCTCAACGACCTTTCGAGGAGGATTTTCCGATTCATCCGCATCATAATCGAGAATTATAATTCCTTCCTGGACAAAAGGGTTACGTTGGCTTTCTACTAAAAGTTTCACAGACCCAGTCTTCCATTGTTTCAACCTAGAAGCGGTCCATTCCGCCCTAGCACTGGGCAGAGAAGAAGTTTTGCTGCACTGAAGCCTCTCAACACACCGGGGTGCTTCATCACCTTATCGTTCCTCCTCCATGTTCACCGAACCCAAGAAGGTCTGAACACGCACATGCACTTCACCTAGATAGATATAAGATAGGTCCTGGATAATTACGCCAACTTCATGGAATAGAGATTTGATTCTATCTAATGCCTCCTCATGAGAAGAAAACTGGTTTTCGCCGATTCCAAAGTTTTTATCCGAAGAGTTAGAGGTGAGGCTGCCTCTGGAAGATCCCATTATGCACTACAAAACCAGAGAAAATGGGCAAGTTTTCACCCTATCTACACCGGCAACATACATAAGAAAGAAGACAAAATGGAAACCAGGAGAAAACACGAAACGATACTTGTAAAGAAGATGGACACGATTTCAGGACGAACTATGTGAATGAAGGATTCAAGATCATCTCTTATGTTCAGCATAATGATGCAATCCCGAAAAGGAAAGCTTTATACTAGCCGTGAATTAAGGCGTGACATCCGGTCTTAATTAAACCCTATTCTACCAGCAAGTATAAGGGAGAGCCTCATGCCTGGCTGTGCGAGATAACTAGGGTTTGGTTAGAAAACATGGAAGTACGTGTTTGAGACACGCTTGCCCGCATTTTACTTTTCTGCCGCCAGCACCGGGATCCGGAAGCCAAACTGGCAACATAACCTGAGAATAAGGAGTGATGCCCCCTTTTATGGGCATAACGCTCTCGGATTTTGAAGAAAGGAAAAGATTTCCTAATTCAAGCTACACAAGAAAAGAGGAAACCAGGCCCACAATGACAAGCTTCACGGTATCAACAGTCCACGTCCCATACCAAGCCAGCGACAACACTATGACTCGCCGCGCCAACGCCAACAACTCGCCAAGCCAGCGTCATATTCCCTGACCCAGCCAAGATGATGAGTAGCCAGACTAAACCGACGATTCTCATCTCACCACTTCACGGTCTACACCACAAATAGAAGCTATGCAAGGCTTCCAAACACGAGATCATGAACTCTCCTTACCTCTCGAAAAGGTAAGTCGGACTTTCCTGGCCATCTTGCATGATTTACGTTTCTATTCTATCCTTGTCTGTCACCATCTTATGCTTACCTCGCAACAATGACCCTGTTCCGAGATAAGCAGGGGACTTAATGTTGATGGTGGTTTTTAGCTTAGGGTTAAAATCATAAAACCCTAGTCGGACAGTGACGTCACATAATTCGGGTAATAATGTCTCCACTGAGTACATTTATTGAACCCTTTAATATGTCTGCGAGAAAATTACCAGGGTAACTTAAAAAAAAAAAAATACTAATTAGGGTTTCGATAGGCCAAACCCTAATTCTCACACCACATGTGCCAATGGCATGCCGTTCCAGCCACATCTACCGCGCCAAGGCATGATAACCATGCTATCCGCACCACTGTGCCAATGGAAAACCATGTCATCCACACCTACCGCGTAAAGGCATGCCAACCATGCCAGCCACACCACTGTTCCAATGACAAACCATGCCAACCACATCTACCGCACCAAGGCATGCCAACCATGCCAGCTGCACCACTATGCCAATGGAAAACCATGCCAGCCGCACCACTGTGCCAATGACAAACCATGCCAGCCACATATACCGTGCCAAGGCATGACAAACATGCTAGCCACACCACTGTGCCAATGGAAAACCATGCCATCCACATCTATCGTGCCAAGGCATGCAAACTACGCCAGCCGCACCATTGTGCCAATGGAAAACCATGCCATCCGCACCACTGTGCCAATGGAAAACCATGCCAGCCAAATCTACCGCGCCAAGGCATGACAACCATGCCAGCTGAACCACTGTGCCAATGGAAAACCATGCCATCCATATCTACCGCGCCAAGGCATGCCAACCATGCCAGTTGTACCACATGTTCCAATGGCATGATGTGCCAGCCACCTTGCCGCGCCATAGCGTGTTGGCCTTTCCCTTGCGGCTACCAAAACAAAGGCTTGCAAAAATCAAAGGAAATCTTTCCATCTAAGATGCAAATCTTAGATGTCCAAGGTCACCAACCAACGCATGGTAACCTTTGGCCAAAAACCCTAGTTTTGTCCATGCCTAAACCGTGCCAAGGCATGCCGACCATGCCACATGTGTCAATGGCATGCCGTGCCAGCCACCTTGCCGCGCCATACCGTGTTGCCTTCCCCATGCGGCTACCAAAACAAAGGCCTGCAATAATCAACGACTATCTTTCCATCTAAGATGCAAATATTAGCCGTCTAAGTTCACTAACCAACACATGGTAACCTTTGGCCTAAAACCCTAGTTTTGGCCACGCCTAAACCGCGCCAAGGCATGACGACCATGACACATGTGCCAATGGCATGCCATGCCAGCCACCTTGCCGCTCCATACCGTGTTGTCCTTCCTAATGCGGCTACCGAAAAAAATGCCTGCAACAATCAATGGCCATCTCTCCATATAAGATGCAAATCTTATCCGTCCAAGGTCACCAACTAACGCATGGTAACCTTTGGCCCAACGCCAAAACTCTAGTTTTGGCCATGCCTAAACTGCGCCAAGGCATGCCGACCATGTCATATATGCCAATGGCATGCCGTTCCAGCCACCTTGTCACGCCATACCATGTTGGCCTTCCCCATGCAACTACCAAAACAAAGGCCTGCAATAATCAACGGCCATATTTCCATCTAAGATGCAAATCTTAGCCATCCAAGGTCACCAACCAACGCATGGTAACCTTTGGTCCAACACCAAAACTTTAGTTTTGGCCATGCCTAAACCACGCCAAGGCATGCCAACCATGACACATGTACCAATGGCATGTTGTGCCAGCCACCTTGCCGCACCTAACTCATACCATATCGGCCTTCCCTTTACGACTGCTAAAACGAAGGCCTGCAACAATCAACGACCACTTTTTTATCTAAGGTGCATATATTAGCCGTCCAAGATTACCAGCTAATTCATGGAGACCTTTGGCCCTAGTTGAGTGCTCCTAAACAAAGCCAAACCCCTAAATTTTGGCCGCGCCTAAACTATGCCATATTAAAGCCATACTGATCATGCTTCCATTTCAAAGGCTATCAAGCGAAGGATTGCAATAATCAACAACTACCTTTCCTCATAAGATGCAAAATCTCGACCGTCGAAGGTCACCACGCAAGTCTCTCAAGATCAACTTTCCAGACAACAACAAACGTGCTACATGTTTTCCACAAAAACATTCGATACATCAACGCATGTCACAAACTGGGGGATGCTCATTGGGTATTGGTTTGGAGATTTACATCGTGCGGCGTACACTGCGCCCGTTATAAGAGAGTGTCATAAGGATGAAGCGGCTAGTAAACACATGGAGTAATGGTGAAACGCTTTCTTTTATGAAACATCAATTCCAGGCGTTACCGGTTACCACCTCCTCCCATTTACTCACCCGTTTTCCATTTCTTAATGAGACTAGAGTACGTTTCACTTCGACTTGTATAAATAGGCATTACCTATTTCCACCGAATAACAAGTTCAGGGCAGGAGCATACAACACTCAGAAAACATTTGCTAGCTTTCCATTTGTTAGCTTCCCACTTTCTGATACTAGTCGTCAAACAACTACTCTTCCAGAATCAACTATTTTGGTCTCAACACTTTCTTCTCTTCCCTCCCCAAAACCAACCCTTTTCCTTCACTTTGTGACCGGAGCAAGTCTGGAACGACCATTTCTTGGTTTAGGCCGGATTTATACAGATTTATCTCTCGAATCTAAAGTACTCCCTTGCAATACATTTGTTTAGGGTTTAAATTTGTTTCTCACTCACACACCCGAAATTACCGAAATCAGCTGAAACCGTTTTCATCCTCAAACATACTGGTAAGGTGGTGACTGTGTTCAAACCTACAAAATTAAATGAGGCTTCAGTCCCCAATTGTAGCCTACTTTAGTTACATCGCCTTGAATCCACGCTTATGGGATTTGATACAAGCTTATTGTATTCTTTTGGATATAATGCTGGGATTCTTGGAATCATCTAATGGACGAAAAGTTCTAGATAATGAAGAGGTATCAGTGAGAGGTTTATGTCGTTAATCGTGTATCCCTATGTCTCTTCAAGAAAAATGTTTCAGCCGTGTCTCTGGAGTTATCTCAGGAATGCTTGATTGTTGTCAGGGATGGACCACGATGAGCAGTCCCCAGTCGTACTTCTCGTTGGTTACTAAAGTTGTTTCCTCCGAGTAGGCTTATGATCCATCGTGGGCCTAGTAAAGTGTTGCACACGCCTTCTGGGAAAAAAGGTGATGATATCCTTACGCTACACCTTTGAAGAGTAGATGACCTTGTCGTGGCTATGACTTTTGGGTTGCCATGTATCCTGAGCTTTAACAATGAAGGGATTCCATGTAGAGCCTCAGTCCCCAAGTTTGGTTTATACATTTCTATATTGTATAGTTGGTGAGCTTTGTAGTGGTTGTTGCTATGGTAAAGCTCTGGCTGGTATCAACAAAACGAACAACAACAGTTCTTGGCAGCATATATGATCAAAAGAGACTACATTATCGTGGGAACCAAAATAGGTTGGCTGGAATTGCATTGGAGTCCATGGAAGCAAAGGGATTGACTGGATGTGTAAGAGAGTAAAACTTTGAAGGAAAGAGTGTGGTGTCTATGACATGATCCTTGGCAGGATGGAGGCTTAGAAGCGGCTTCGGATCCTGGAGAGGACGTTGAATCTTATTGAGCAGAATACTGAAGCTTCGGCTTCAAATCTGGGGGAGGAGCTTCGGTTTCGGATCCTGGAACAACTTATGGAGAGAACACTGTAGTAGAAGGAAATCCCACAACACACCCCTTATGATATTATGTGTTGATGGTGGAATTCTATTCAGGGCTAAAATTGTAAAAGACAAATTTTAAGCTGACGTCCTGCAAGGGATAAAGCCTTTATACGGTGAATATTCTCACCATATTAATTCATTGGAGCATGTGCAACCATCCCTGAGAATTAAAACCTACCCAGAGCGGAGCATGTAGCAACCATCCCGATTTTCTGTAGGTTTGCAGCATTACAATTAATGCCCTACTCAAAGCCTTGTGTTCGACATGCAAACACCCGTAGGCTACCTGACGGCGGGTTATATTAGCCCCGTTGAACGCATGCAAGACTACCCATGTTAGTCTCACCTGCTGAAAACAAACTCAAAAATAGACCTCATCCGTCCAACTTCGCAGGCATGGTTGGACGGCCTAGATCACGCGCGGGACCGAGTAGTGCGCACGCACATGCTCACCGCCGGTATACCTTCCTAATGGTGCAAACGGCTTCACCATAGGAGACATGGGCGACGAGATGCGCTAGCATGAAGCTGCAGATCACAAACCCTAAAATTAGGGTTTGCTTACAGGTTGCGAACAAGAAACTTTGGGCATGCGCGTACTAACGATTTCGAAGCATAACTGCTGGCCGATGAAGCCTGTATACTCAACATGGGACCGGCTACACGGCCAGCCAATCGGCCACGGTTGGTTGCAGACCATCTATCTCGAAATTCTTGCCCAAAGGCAGCATGCGAGATCCCTTCTAATCTCGGCCATCCGTCATCACATGCTAGAACGGGCGACCCAGATTGCTCCGATTGACTTCCAGCTAGCGTGGACGTGTAGAGTGGCGTCCCACCTACATGCAAGGACAATCGGACACTCCATGCACGCATCCCAAGGCATAAAACCGTTAGGGTGAAAGAGGAAGCTCGCAAGCCTTCCAAACCCTAATCCAACGGTTATTCCTCCATCAATCTCGTCCGTCCAAGTTCGCATGCTTGGATGAATAGCCTAGGAAGGGAGTTAGGTGGCAAACAAGGTATCACCGTGATCACCATCCTCCACACTTCCCCACGGCATAACCAGCCAAGGTGGGTCCCGCTCATGCGACCTCTGAACAACGCCTGAACATAGCTAGTTGAGTCACTTCAACTTGCAATCTTTTCATCAAGGTTGTGTAGGCTTCAAGTATGTTAAGCATATTTAATGCACCGCATGCGTACAATATGCGCCTACAAAAAACTTGATTATATTTCCTAGCACCGTTTGCTACCTTATGTGGGTCCCACGACTCACTCAAGACGTTAATCACGTCACAACTGGGGGATACAAACTGGGGTATTGGTCTGGCAGTTTACAACGTGCAACACGCCATCACAAGATCGTGTCAGGGAAACATGGGCGGTTAGCGATGATAGGATAAGTGGGCAAGCAACCGTGTGACACTAACACACAACTCCACTTCCTCCACTTTCCCACGAGAGACGTGATGAAGGCTTATCGACTTGTATAAATAGGTTCTCCTCCCTATTTCCAACAACACAGAAAAACCAAGTGTTAATACCATCGTATTCAACACCCGAGCTCGCTGCAACATGTGCTAGCCTGCTCAACCTTCTGTTAACAAGTCATCAAATAGCCTTCACCTTCATACTCTCAACACCTTCTTCGCTTCCCTCCTTAAGATCAACCTCACATCCTTCACCTGTGACCGAAACAAATCTGGAACGGCTTTGTTCTTCGGTTTAGGCCAGAATTGTACAGATTATCTCTCGAATCAAAAGTGCTCATCGTGCAGCACATTTGTTGAAGGTTTAAATTCACTTCTCATCCACAAACACAAAATTATCTAAACCTGCAGAAGTAGTTTTCTCCCACAAACATTATGATAAAAAATTCTAGATCTAAATATAAAAATGGTGATAAGAATGTTAAAATTCTAAATGGACACAAAGATTTTTTACATGGTTCGATCAATGTGATCTACATCCATGGCTCTTCACTATAATTGTTTGAATTTACATTAGTATTACATTTAGAATCTCCATTAATGAGTATTTGGAGGTTTCTAGATCTAATTTTTGGGGAAGAAGATGATAAAGAAAATAAAGTCTCTCCTCAAAAATATGTCTCTCTCTCTCTTAAAAAATGTGTATTCTCACAAAAATCTATCCCCCCCTTTTCTCTCTCCTGCCTTTCTCTTTATATAGGTGTTTACATAGTGGATGACAACTCATATGTCCTTTAATTTAGGATCTAACTTGCGATATTCTCGCGAGCAATCAAGTGTCAACTTCGCAATATTCTTGAATATCGCAAGGTCTTCATGACTTTCTCATGCTTAAGCTTTCGTCATCTGTTACGTCATTTCTGCAGTTACCCTGCGACGGCTTCGCAATGTTCTTTTGTTGTTGCGATATTCTGATCCTACATCTTTCTTCTTTTTCCTTGAATATTGCTTGAAGAGCGATCTTTAAGGAAAAATCCTCTTTGTTGTAGTTGTTGGAGGAACGAGCGGGAGAATAATGGACATGAAAAGTATGTACTTGCCTCTATTCTTTTGTGAAGTTCCGGAGTTTTGCGAAGTAAATAAGAAGTATCAACTCTTGAAGTATGCGAAGTATGAAGTATCCTTGAAAAAGTATAAGAAGTACTCAATCCTCGAAATATAAGAAGTATCCATCTTTGAATGAGAGTAATAAGTATTGCCTCTATTCACGCGAAATTATTACTCTATTTTTTGTAAGGATTCTTGTCCACTTTGGAAATGATTCTTGCCGAGAAGATAAAGAACATAAAATGTTTTCTTGGTAAGCTGTAGTTGCCTCTGTTCTTTATCTATGAGGGTAGAATCCTTGAGAAAATGTTGAATGAGCAAGTTGTTTCTTCATCCTTATCTTGCCTCTACCTCGTGATAGTATAATCTCTTCAAGGTGCTTTTAATTGTGCGAAATATTTGAGAGAAATAACCACATTCTGCTAAATTCTGACACATTCTGCGAAATTATGAATAATCCTGCGAAATTCTGAATAGTACTCCTGAGAGATTCTGAATAGTACTCCTGAGAGATTATAAATAGTACTCCTGAGAGATTTTGAATAGTACTCCTGAGAGATTCTGAATAGTACTTCTGAGAGATTCTAAATATGATCTGCATGAAAAATGATTAGTACTTTATAAATTTTTTGTTTTATCATGTGGTCTTATTTTGCCTTCCTAAGTAAAGGTCCTATTTTGCCATCTTTTTGCATTGCGACAAAATCCCAGGACGTTTCTACACTTCCACGTGGAAACCCATTGATCTTGCCTTAAATTTTTGTTCTTTTGTATTTTTGCTGCGACAATATGACAAGCCTAAATTTTCTTGCGAAATTAAAGCCCCATGACATTGTCGTCTTGCGACGAAATCACATGTCGTCTTTACACTTGCATGCAATGACCCATTGATCTCGTCTTATTTTCTCTTTTGTATTATTGCCTCTTCAGGAATGTTGCACAAATATGACAATGCTTAATACTCCCGTGAGTAAAAGCCTCATGACATTTGCGTCTTAAGACACTTATCAGCTCCCTAATGGAGGGTGCCGCCCTTATCTTCCCCCTGGTTGTCCTTTCAAGGAGACGTACTTCTTCCATACAAGACTAGCTCCTCCCATCCAGTCTTAACAACAACTAGTTGTTTTCGCATCCTCACGACATTTTGCCTATATGGCTTATGGTTACGAGACTGCACCCTAAGTGGAGTTTTCTTCGGGCCGAGTGCATCATAGCCAAGATTTGCCAAGAATGGCTAGGGTAGTTTCATACGCCTCAGACACTCTTGGATCAACCGTGTACCTCGGCGCCTTGGTCATACTCTGCACCCCTTAGGAGAGATCTTATTACCTTAGTCGCAGAACTCAAGGCATATGCTCAAGTTGAGAATCCAAGGTGCCTCTCCTGGATGGGCTTTCATTGACCCCAAATCTCCATGACTCAGGTTCCATCCGCGGTGTAACCTTATCGCTGAGCCATGAAACATATACCCCCTTCTATGACGTACTTTAGGTCTTACATTTGCCTCTTGCGAAATTTTATTCGCGAACTAGGGTGTATGCCATAAAGGTTCGTCCCATTCTGGATCTTAAATGATCGTTTCTTGCGAAATTTTCGCACATTCATTTTTTCATTTCTTTCATAATATCATATCATTTGAAGCAAAATAAATATTCAAGAGAAATTCTAATACATTTTAATTCTGAAATCTTTGTAGTTGTGAAATCTTTATAATTCGCGATTG
Organism: Papaver bracteatum; assembly: GCA_023529315.1. Taxonomy (NCBI): domain Eukaryota; kingdom Viridiplantae; phylum Streptophyta; class Magnoliopsida; order Ranunculales; family Papaveraceae; genus Papaver; species Papaver bracteatum. The sequence continues at coordinate 72,314 of JAJJWX010002263.1, read as the reverse complement.
TATTGCGTTTTGTAAATGAAATCAAAAATATTTTATTTTCTATAAAACAAATATTCTAGAGAAATATATAAATTGAATTTTCTCGGTTTTTTGTAATTTTGAAATCTTTGTAATCTTGCGATTGTATCGCTTTTTGTAAATCAAATCTAAAATCTTTTATTTTCTGTAAGTAAAATGTTCAAGGAAGTGATACTTAGCTTTCATGTAATTTTCTGTTACTGTCGTCTCTCGCGAAGTATATGGTTTGCTTGCGAAATTGGCATCTTTGAAATGTATAAACATCGCACAAAGAAATGTAATTATCTCGCGGCAAAAAGAAGTGTGAGAAATGAGACTTGAATCCTTGACCTGCCTCTTGCATATTCTCGCACCATACCAACTGTGCTAACCTTCTCTTCCGAAATAATAAAAAATCTTGCGAAGTAATCATCTGTATGAATTAAGGTAAACGTCTGCGAAAAGCAAAAATTATGTGCGAAGTAGGGGATTCGAATCTATGTCCTCTAGTTTGCACATCCCTTCTCTGACCATCTGTGTCCATTTTAGTATGCGAAGGAAACACACAATGCTATAGCCTTATTCCATTTCTTCGCACATGCTCTTTCAAAAATGTGAGAAAAAATTATGCTAAGGGTAGGATTCGAACATAATACACCAAGCTTGCTCTCTTCGCTAGTAACCAAATGAGCTATCAACTGTCTACGAAGAAATGGTGTTATTTGTTTAGTTATTCTCATACTACCGTCCTTTGTGTAATTATTTTTCTTTACCTTCGCTGGATAATTATTTTACTTATTCACTGTAGAGATTCATGCTGCTTTCCCCTTTTATCAGATTTAGTTGATTGCCTCAGATTTAGTTGTTGCGAACTGGATTGACATGAATTGTTCTGTTATTGCGAAGTGGACTGATTGGTCTGTGATGGTCGCCGACGAAGTAAATGAAACCAAAGATAACTGCTAATTATATTTCACTGCTCCTTTTACTTCGCTGGATTTGAAGAAGTAATATTTCACCTTCACAAAGTGGTATCTTCCAAAGATAACTGCTAATTATATTTCTCTTATTGCTTCGTGAATCATTTTATTTCTTCGCAAGATCTTGTTTCTTCAAAGGTTAACTTCTTGCTAGTACATAAATCACTCAAAGTTGTCAGCTCCGCTGGAATATTGTAGATGTTGTTTTATCCCCGCAAAATAATATATGTGCTGTGAGCTAGTATCTGAGTGAATTTTTTTGCTGAGTCAGTAATGATGAGTTGACTCGCTGGTCGATGATGTTCTGACGAAGTAAATCAACTATATCTTATCTGGCCATAAATATGTCATTTTCTAACTATGCTTCTGCAAAGCTTGCTGTGATTGTAATGGTTTCGTGGAACTTCTCTGATTTTTTTTTCTTTGCTGCGATAATTGCACTTGCTCCTGTGAGTTTCAGTTATTGATTAGTATGTATTCAACACGACTGAAAGTATGTCTTTGTAAAAAATTAAATTTATAACATGTTATTCAACTATTCATGTTGTATTAAGTCAATTATTCGTTCATTTTTGTACATATTTCTATTATGATTAGATATTCTTAGTAATTTATATCATGATTAATATCCTTCCTTGTAGTAGTTATTGAAATTTGAGATACAAATACTCCCTTTTGGCGTCGTTGCTCGCAGGTCTTGAACTGGACATTCTTTTTCGCTGGTAGGGATGGTTGTAGATGGCTCACAACTTTCTTGGATCCACTCCTTTCTATTTTGTACATTATTTTTTTCCCCATATAATCCAGTATTGCTTTGAAGAGTAGAGCCAGCTTGCTCTTCTTGTTAATTAAAAATGTACACTTCTTTCTGGATGTCGTTCTCTCCCTTTTTGTCTATGTGCCATACTCACCTCTTCTTTTCATTACCGGATTCTACTATTGACTTGAATTTGCTGATGATGCTCGAAGTATTCACGAAATGAATCTTCGCTGGTCTTGTGGATTTGATGGAGCCTATCTTTCTTCTTTATACTTTGCCGGAACTGTTGACGAAGTGAACTTGGCTGGATCATGTTCTGAATTTCAAGTGAGTTATCTCGTTGATTTCAACTTGTTAGCTCGCTGGATTTGAACTGATCTATAGTCATTGGAATGATTGTTTAACTTCACTAGAACTATTAATTTCACAAGTGCTAATTGGTGAGAACTGATTATTGATTGATCTTCCAAGGTTGTGGACGAAGTAAATATAACCATCCATCTTTTATTCGCTTTTTAAGTGTGCGAGATTATCCTAACTCAATTAGTGGTTTGCTGTTGTTGATGAAGAACTAGAACATCATTATTGTTTCCTTTCTTTGTTGTTTCTTTACTGCCTCATGTTTCTAGAGGTTTCACACTGGTTCGTGTTAACAAACTTGTTTGTGTGAACTTGGTTTATGTTCCCAATTACATAGTTGACGAAGTAAAATATTTGCCAAGGAAACGTTTGCGAAGACAACATCTGCGAAGTTCAATACTGTGAACTTGGGTTTTCTTCGCAGGTCCCTTCTTCGAAGTTCAAGGATTGGCTTGGCTTCGCTGGTTTTCATAAAATAAAGTTTGCTCACGGAAGTAATTAGGATGACTAGTTTACAGTTCTTATTATTTATTTTATTTTATTTTTACTGGCATTTCTGGTGACGACATACAGAACTGACTTGCTTTGATTTTGTTTTCTTCGTAAATGACTGAAGTTATAGCTTTCTTCGCGGATTAAATCAGCTTCTTGGGTTAAATTTCGCTGGTTTATTCTCCCCGGCTGGTTTCTTTGCGATTTAACTTGAGAATCTTTCTTCGCCAAATCTTTGGATGCCTTGAGAAATAACCAAACAAATTGATCTTCGCCAGGGCTTTGTCGAGGTGATTTCTTCATAATGAGGGCTTTGTTGAGGCAGAGCACTATGTTTTATTTCTTTGTTTGAAGTTATGGTGTGTGGTCTTAGCTCACGAGACGGTCTGATCGCTGCCAGCACTGAAATTTTGTTGTCACTATAGCTAAATTATTGGATTGTTTAGATTATTCTCTTCTTCTCCCGAATCATGACGAAACAGGCACCACCACTGCGTTTTTCTTCTCAGCTAGTTCTTCCTTCGTCTTAGACTGCTAATTCGCAATCCACTATCTCCTTTCGGATTTAATACCCTACCATGAGGTTAAATCGATTTCTTCTTTCACCATTGACAGTACACGCTCAAAGAAGATTTGGATCGTACATAGATCGTTTTGAGACTGATTGCTGGTGCAGCTTTGTTTGATTTCAAGGTAATCGACAATTTTTTTCCATATTTGCTTCTGCCTCTACAACTAACTTCGCTGGGGCTATGAACCAAATTTCCCCGAATGTGTATCCTATGAACAAGATTGCAGGTTGTATGAATCTTTTACTTCTCCCTGATACTCCCTTGAATCAACAACAAAGATTAGGTCTCTGTTTCTAACGACAAAATGTTGTTGCAGGAAATCCCACAACACACCCCTTATGATATTATGATAACAATTTCTAGATCTAAATATAAAAATGGTGATAAGAATGCTAAAATTCTAAATGGACACAAAGATATTTTACATGGTTCGATCAATGTAATCTACATCCATGGCTCTTCACTATAATTGTTTGAATTTACATAAGTATTACATTTAGAATCTCCATAAATGAGTATTTGGAGGTTTCTAGATCTAATTTTTGGGGAAGAAGATGATAAATAAACTAAAGTCTCTCCTCAAAAATCTGTCTCTCTCTCTCTTACAAAACGTGTGTTCTCACAAAAATGTATCCCCCCCTTTTCTCTCTCATGCCTTTCTCTTTATGTAGGTGTTTACATAGTGGATGACAACTCATATGTCCTTTAATTTAGGATCTAACTTGCGATATTCTCGCGAGTAATAAAGTGTCAACTTTGCAATATTCTTGAATGTCGTAAGGTCTTCATGCCTTTATCATGTTTAAGCTTTCGTCATCTGTTACGTCATTTCTGCAGTTATCCTGCGACGGTTTCGCAATGTTCTTTTGTTGTTGCGATATTCTGATCCTACAAAAGAAGTAAATATTGGAACTGAAGAAGAACCTCTAAAATGATGAAAATTGGAACTAAGATGGATACAGACGAGGAAGAAAGAACCGTCAATCTCTTGCGAGAATATAAAGATATTTTCGCATGGAACATGGATGAAATTCCTGGAATAGATCCATCAGTTGCATATCATAAATTGGAGATCAACAAAGATGCAAGACCATTTAAGCAGAGGATAAGAAAGATCGCAACAACTTACCATCCCAAAATAGAAGAGGAACTACAGAAAATGCTTGATGCAGGAATTATAAGACAAGCAAAATACCCGGAATGGATAACAAACATGGTTGTGGTTCCAAACAAAAATAATAAAATAAGAATTTGCATAGATATAACTGATCTAAACAAAGCTTGTCCTAAAGACAGTTTTCTATTACCAGATATACCTCAAATGGTCGAGTCAGTAGCATGAAATGATAGAATATCTTCTTTAGATGGGTATAAAGGATACAACCAGATTCCTCTCGCTGAAGAAGATCAAGAACATACTGCTTTTTTTTTTTCGCTCCGAGAGGGTTATATTGTTATACAAAAATGCCATTTGGTTTGCGAAACGCAGGAGAAACATATCAAAGAATGGTAGAGAAGGCATTCGCAAAGTGGATACACAAAACATTAGAGGTGTATGTAGATGACATGTTGATAAAAAGTAAAGAAGCAAAAAACCATGTACAAGATCTGAAGGAGATTTTTGAACAGATGCGGCATTTTAACATCAAGGTGAATCCATAAAAATGCATTTTTGGAGTTGCATCAGGAATTTTTTTGGGATACATTGTATCCAAGGAAGGAATACAAGTTGATCCAGAAAAAGTTCAAGCAGTTCGTGATATGCCAACACCAGCAATAGTAAAAGATGTGCAAAAACTAAATGGTTTATTGGCTTCGCTAGGAAGATTTATCTCACGATCATCAGACAAATGCAAATATTTTTTCAACATCCTTAAAAAAGGAACAAAATTCAAGTGGACAGATGAATGTCAGAAAGCTTTTCAAGGAATAAAAGAATACCTGGTGAATACATTTATTTTACAAAAGGCAGAACCGGGAGAAGAGTTGTTAATCTATCTTGCGACAACTTCGCATGCACTAAGTGCTGTGTTATAGCGAGTAGATGCAGGAGTTGAAAAACCAATTTACTACATCAGCAAGACGTTCAATGCCGCAGAGAGAAATTATTCTAATATTGAAAAACTGATTCTAGCATTGGTTTATGCGACCTTTAAACTTCGCATATATTTCCAGGCACATAAAGTTAAAGTGTTAACAAAGGTACCAATTGAATCAGTGATGAAAAAATCAAAAAGATCAGGCAGAGTTGAGAGATGGAATGCGCAAGTAGGACATTTCGAAATTAAATATGATGTGTTATCTCCACCAAAGTCACAGGTTGTCGCAGACTTTTTAGCAGAATTTCCTTTAGAAGATGATGAAGCTGTTGAGGAGATGATGGATATAGAAGAATAACAAGGAGATCCAAAAGACTTGTTAACAGAACCAAATAGATGGGAGATATTGGTGGATGGATCCTCAAATGGGGAAGGTAATGGAGTTGGAATTATCTTGATTTCACCAGAGGGAACAAAGATGGCTTTTTCATTTAGGTTGGAGTTTGCATCTACTAATAATGAAACAAAATATGAAGCTATGGTACATGCCCTAAAATTCGCAATAGAAATGAAATTAGAAAATGCTAGAATTACCAGTGATTCGCAGCTAGTCATTCGCCAGATAAAAGGAGAATACACAACAAATGAACCATCCTTGAAGAAATACAAGAAACTTGTTGAAGAATTGTCAGCGAAAATCCCAAAAATAAAATGGAGGCATATATCAAGGAAGGATAATAGGCTCGCAGATGCTTATGCTTTCATTTAAAGCATGATAACATATCCAACTGTGAGATGCATAAAGATACATACACTTTTATCGCCATCAATCAATAAAGAAGAGGAAGAAAAGGTAGATGTAATGATAGTAGAAGGTGGTGAATAAGGGCCAAAAGACAATATCGCAGATTGGAGAACAGAACTTCATGCATATTTAGCAAGAGGGGAATACTAAGAAACAGATTGGAGGCACACAAAATAAAGAGTCGTGCAACAAATTATGAATTAAGAGATGGGATATTGTATAGAAAATCATTTAATGGACCATCACTTAGATATTTGACACGAGAAGAAGGGGATAAAGTGTTAAAAATGCTGCATAGTGGGGATGCTGGCAACCACGGCGGAGGAAGATCTTTGGCATATAAAGCAAAAACACAAGGTTATTATTGGCCATATATGCATGAAGATGCAAAACAAGTATCAAGGCGCTGCGAAGATTTCCAGCGACATGGAAAGAGAATACATGCACCTGGAGCACCCTTATCATCCTCAACAAATGTTTGGACTTTTGGAAAGTGGGGTCTAGACATTGTGGGACCATTTGTACCAGGGTCTAGACAAAAAAGATACTTAATTTTCGCAACATATTATTTCACAAAATGGGCAGAAGTAAAATCAGTACAACACATTCGCGATAAAGACATATTTACATTCATATTTGAAAATATCATTTGCAGATTTGGAATTCCAGCACAATTGGTATCTAATAATGGGAAGCAATTTGAAGGGAAAAATATAGAAATGTTGCTTAATGCATTTAAGATAAAATATGGAAAATCTACTCCTTTATACCCACAGGCTAACGGGCAAGCAGAGGCAACAAATAAGACGATCGCATATATTTTAAAGAAGAAGTTGGAGGGACATAATATAGCATGGTGTGAACAAGTACATAATGCAATATGGGCTTACAACACAACTAGGCGAGAAGCAACTGGAATGTCACCTTTCTGTCTAACATATGGGGTTGAGGCAGTGTTACCAACAGAAGTTTCTATACCCACGACAAAAAGAGAGGCATGGGAGAAGAATCTTAGTGCTGGAATGATCTTAAACAAACTGGATGAAATAGAAGAGAAGAGAGAAAAATCTTTACATCATATGGAGAATTATAAACGGATATTAGCACGAGAATACAATAAGCGTGTCAAGCCACGTGAATTTCAGCCAGGTGATTTGGTTCTTCGCGAGATACCAAATTATCAGCGAGAAGGTGGTGGAAAATTAGAGAGAAAATTGGATGGACCTTACATTGTAAAAGAGATAATTAGAACAGGGGCATACCAACTGATGGATACAGAGGGTAAAGATGTTGGTCAAGACTTGGTAAACCATGGAATAGATTATATTTAAAGAGATATTACCCGTGAGAAATTATGAGAATCCCTAGTTGATGAAATGATGTATGATGCAACAAAGTAAGTATTAACAAAAAAAAAATTATGAAAAAATCGCTGCGAGATTATTTAAGATCAAAGTAAAATAACAATGTGCGAAAATATCGCAAGAAATGATCATTTAAGATCCAGAATGGGACGAACCTTTATGGCGTACACCCTAGTTCGCGAATAAAATTTCGCAAGAGGCAAATGTAAGACCTAAAGTACGTCATAGAAGGGGGTATCTATTGCATGGCTCAGCGATAAGGTTACACCGCTGCTGGAACTTAAGTCATGGAGATGTGGGGTCAATGAAAGCCCATCCAAGAGAGACACCTTGGATTCTCAACTTGAGCATATGACTTGAGTTGAGAGACTAAGGTAATAAGAGCTCTCCTAAGGGTGCAGAGTATGACCAAGGCGCCTAGGTACACGGTTGATCCAAGAGTGCCCGGGGCGTATGAAACTACCCTGGCCATTCTTGGTAAGTCTTGGCTATGATGCACTCGGCCTGAAGAAAACCCCACTTAGGGTGCAGTCTCGTAACCATAAGCCATATAGGCAAAAGGGATAAGAGGCTGAGAACACAACTGGTTGTTGTTAAGACTGGATGGGTGGAGCTAGTCTTATATGGCAGAAGTATGTTTCCTTGAAAGGGAAACCAGGGGGAAGATAAGGGCGGCACCCTCCATTAGGGAGATGATAAGTGTCTTAAGACGCAAATGTCATGAGACTTTTTACTCACGGGAGTATTAAGACTTTTCATATTTGTGCAACATTCCTGAAGAGGCAATAATACAAAAGAGAAGATAAGAAGAGATCAATGGGTCATTGCATGCAAGTGTAAAGACGCCCTGCGATTTCGTCGTACGACGACAATGTCATGGGGCTTTAATTTCGCAAGAAAATTTAGGCCTACATCTTGTCGCAACAAAAATACAAAAGAATAAAAAGTTAAGGCAAGATCAATGGGTTTCCACATGATAGTGTAGAAACGTCCTGCGATTTTGTCGCAATGCAAAAAGATGGCAAAATAAGACCTTTACTTAGGAAGGCAGAATAAGACCACATAATATTATAATTTTTTTTAAATACTAATTATTTTTCATGCAGATCATGTATCACAAGAAAGATAATGAGAGGCAAGTATGAGAATTAATAAATAAGATGTCATTATCTTTCTCGCAAGTTCTTGAAATACCAAAAGCATAATTGAATCCAAAAGTAATCCAAAGTACATCGTTCACAAGAAAAGAAAGAGGAAGAATAATTCAAGAAAATAAAACTAGAACTCAAGCTTCAATATATTCTTCGCCATCCTTATCATCTCCACCAACGTTATCATCTTTGCTAATGTTTTCCTCATTCTGGTCGACTCTGGTTTCTTCCATATTTGGCTTATCACCAGCAGTAGTTTCATCACCAGCATCTCCTTCTTTATTAGGGATTTCTTCTTCTTCTTCTAAATCTTCTGGGTAAACATTATCTTCACCACTTCCATAATCAAGGTCACTATCGGCAGCCCGAGGAGTTTCATCTTTATCTACTTCCAGAGGTTTGAGTGATACTAGAGAAAGAGATTTGGACAGCAAAATCTCATTCACAATAACTTCCGCACTAAGATGAGCTTGGCGAAGGAAAGCTCTGTCACGGTTTCTAATCTCCAGGTTTTTGAAATATTCAAGATAATCATATTTTCTTTCTGCCTGATCGAGAAAACGGGCAAGGTGAGAAGCAAGTAATCCATTTTCTTTGTGAAGCTTGGCAAGTTTAGAATCCAAAGAAGAAACGGAAGAATGAAGCTTTCTTTTAGATTCTGCGAAAAATAAGAACAAAAATTATTCAGGCGAACACCTCGCAAGGGAAATATTGCAAAGAAGTTTAACAAAAAAAAGATGTCTGAGGCAGTCAAAATGACTACCTTCCTTTTGCGAAATTAGATTTTGAATTAGTGCCAAGCAAGTATTTTCTCAATGATTCATTGCGTCATCAAATTTATCTCCAACTCAACCCTTCGGTCGGGATTTTAAGTTCTTTTCTTTGGAGATGAGAAAAGTGTTTTCCTTCGCTAGAGAATAATAAGATTCTTCTAATTTGGAGTACTGTTCTTGGAGTTCATTTGATTTTACACTTAAAATCATCCTACCCTGCATAAGTGAATTTTTCTCAGCAATAGATGATTCAGTTACTTCTTTAAGTTCATTTTTAAGCGAGCGAAGAGATTGTTCTTGACTATCACACACTTTTTGTAGAACAATTAGTTTATGCGAAGAGATCGCCACCATATTTGATAGAGCTCGCTTTTCCTGAGATAGAGTTTTATTTTCATCTGATAAAGTTTCCATCTCTAAGTTAGCTTTAGTCAAAAAATAAGAGAGGCGAGATATTTCGCTACTTAATGAGTTTTGATCTTGAACTAGTTGAGTGTTTTATTTTGTAAGATTATCTATTTGATCAACTGAATATGTATGAAGATTATCTAATCGGTTATACTGATCCATCCAAATATCTCTATCAACGCGAATTTCTTCAGCGGCAGATTCAAACTGAAATCTTTCCATTATACGTTTCTGGTTTAAATCTTAACAAGCGAAAAAATATTTTAAGAATAAACAACATGGAAAGAACAAATTTGTGAAAAGGCAAGTTAAAGTTGAATATAAGAAATTCATACTTTTTAGTTCATCATTCTTCCTGCGAAGAAGCTCGCAGTCTAAAGAAACATTTTGAAGTTTCTGATTTTCAAGACGAAGAGTGTCACATTCAAGGGTCTTGGTTTGAAGACTTTTCTTCAAAATTTCAACTTCTTTCTCCAAGGATGTTTGCAAAACTATCCTATCAGAACCAAAATATTTACCCAAAATTCCGCAGACACCAGACTTGACAGGGTCCATAGATGATTTCTTGATATCATCTAAGATATCAGATAAGGCTTTGAAGGCAATATCCATTCTATCTGCAGTTTCTTTAGAAAAAGGGAGAGACTCAGATGGAGTAGCAGTAATAATAGAAAGATGATGATCATCATTCTTTGTTAAAGAGATTTCATTTGAGGGAGAAGTCTAAGGAAGATCAATGGCTGAGGTTATAGTAGAATTAATTTGAGAAGTATTGGTCGCAGGAGAAGATAAGTTTTATTCGCAACAAACTCGGCAGAGGGAATTTCATCCATAACAAGATTGGTTGAAATATTAGCATCTGTTGCGATGGTTTCACATACAGGAAGTAGAGGTTCAGCTTGTGAAAGTGTTGAAGAAGAAGTTGAAAGACCGAGTTTGGGAAAGGAAACAGAAGTTTCAATAGTTTTGGGTTGGCGAGATCTTTTAAGAGGTTTAGTGGCATCTCCATCACCATGCGAATCACAACTTAGATAAGAAACAGAAGCAACAATATTGTTATTAAAAAATAATGGTATTTCTTACTACCTTGTCATTCGCTGACTTTCTCTTTCTCGCAGGAACTTTGAGTTGCGAACTTCTGGGAGCATTAGGGTTTTGAACTGTAAATTTAGTATTGGAGGTGTTTTTGCTGAAACAAAAAAAGTATGGGAATTACACAAAGAACAAACAAGATGATCTCAGCAAAACAAAATCAGTTTCAGCAAAATCAAAAGAAGAAAAATAAGAAGAACTAACCTTGGTGACTCCATGGAAATAGAAGAGAACAGTAGCAGGAAGATGAATTTGATAAATAAGGAAATTTGCAGATGATGAAGATTTATAGAAGATATGGAGATGAAGAAGATGAAAACAAAACAAAAGAAGAAAATTATCTTTCTTCCGAATCCCTCTTTAAATAGGCGAAGGAAGATGATTGATTAATGGTAAAACGTGCCAGTAATTAAAGGAATATTCAACACGTGTTGACGGTTATGCTTAATTCACGGAGCCTTGTCGATAGAAAAAGAAGTTGAAATAAAAGATGAACAGCTGTAGCATTTTGAAGAATAGATTCTCATGACATTCTCTCCTTCGCAGAGAAGACATGAGAAGATGCAAGATGTAGGATCAGAATATCGCAAGAAGGACACATTTGCGAAGCTTGATCAACAACACTTTGCGAGCGTCGCAGAATGATTTGAAGAATGACATAACAGATGACGATTGCAGAAACATGAGAAAAGTGTGATGACTCTGCGATGTTTGTAGTTCTTGCGAAGATTGACAATAGAACTCCTGCGAGAATATCGCGAGTCATATCCTAAAATAAAGGACAGATTAGGTGTCACCCACTATGCAAATCCCTATATAACGAGTTGAGTAAGCGTAAGGAAGAGAGAGATCTTTTTTGAGTATTGAGTAAGTCATTTAGGAGAGAGAAAGTCTAAAGTGGTTTTTAATTCTTAGCTTTATTTCCTTTCCATCTTGTAAGATTTGTGAGATTAATCAATAAAATTTATGATTGTTGATCTAAAAATGATTTGATTGAATGAATTCTTGTGAGGGGTGTAGTGTGGGATTTCCTGCTACTACAAATGCTGAAGCGGAGCGGCTGCTGGAGTGAACGTTGAAGCGAAGCGAATTCTGGAGAGAACGTTGAAGCGACCCATGGAGAGAAACGTCGAAGCGTCTCCTATAGAGAAATCCAGTGAGGGCACCATTAACCCTTGACTTTGAAAAACGAGTTGATATGATATGGCATATGGGAAGACGGCACACAAATAGTGCTGGTCGTCAAGTCATGTTTTTCTCCTCATGGGAAAGAATACGCTTCTTCTGTTTGATTTTACCTTGCAACTCTCGGAGTTTTGACGGTTACAATGTTGAAGTCGGAGGTCGTGTCAATTAGCGTACTGTCCAAATCGACATCCTTCAAGTGAACAGTGGTTAGGACTCCCCAATTCCATTTATCAATCGTGCTTTTCAGGAGAGGTTGGGGTTTGGGAACGACTTCCTTGGATGGAAACAACTGCTTTTCTGATACAGTGCGGTTGAGGACTGCAAATATGTCTTAACGCTACGCCTTAGAGAAATACAGAATCTCACATATATGTTTTATCATAGACTGCACGATTTTGTGGACGGAGTCCCCATAAATCATGCGGCTCCTGACGGGAAGAGGGTCTCTGTGAACTCAGGAGGGATGCTAATTTTTCATTGCCTCGATTTTGGATAAGTCATTCCTGATCTTCACGTGTGATGAAATTGGATTGTTGATTCCTTTCTACTGGGCGTTCAGGAGAAATGCGAGCCTCTTCATCTATAAAGGCGAGTCCTGCTGAAGTGCTTACACCGGATATTAAAAGTATTCCTTGTCAGTTCCATCTGGGGTTGACGTGACTCTTGTGGTAGCCGCTCTGTTAGTGTCTTGAGGAAAATAGGCATGTCTTTCTGAGTTGTAGCCATGTCGATCTGAGCCTTACAAGAACTTTTTATTTTTCCATCAAATCAACAGCGGTAAGAGGAGGTCGGCTTCCCCCTGGCTTATCCAGTCTCTCATCCCGGCGGTGGAGTGGAAGCAGCTCTGGTGACAACTGGGGGTGTCACTCTTGAAGAAATATTAGGGGTGGCGGCTCTGGCCCTGGTAATCAGAGGTATAACGCCTGAGGGAACATTTCATGCGCCACTGGTGTTGATTATGATGACAGGTGGTACTTGATGTCACTGGAAGGAACGTTTATACCAGGGTTCTTTATCTCTACATCTTGAAATTGGAATTGGAAAAATGAAATTGAGAATTAAAAACTGATATTGCAACCGAGAGATTAATCTCCCACTGTGGTCGCCAATTGTTTGTGGGTGAAAACTGTTTCTGCTGATTTTGGTAATTTTGGGTGTGTGGATGAGAAACGAATCTAAACCCTAAACAATGAGTACTTTTGATTCAAGAGATCAATCAATACAATCCTAGCCTAAACCAAGAAATGGCAGTTTCAGGCTTGCTTCGGTCACAAAGTGAAGGAGAAGGGTTGGTCTGAGGGAGGGAAGTGAAGAGAGTGTTGAGACCAGAATGGTTAATTCTGAAGATGTGGCTTGTTTTATGACTTGTATCAGAAAGTGGAACTGGCTTGCAGAGTGAAAATCTATCAGTTCTTAGTGATTTCTGGATACTATGTTGTTGCCGACAAAAAACTTGTTATTTGGTGGAAATATGTGAAGCCTATTTATACAAGTCATATTTAAACGTACCCTGGTCTTGTAGGAAGTGGGAACAATTGGGTGATGGAAGAGTGGAGTAACGTATAACCATCAGAAACCCATGCTTCCATGACGAGGAAGTGGATCCGTTTACACCCGTTACTTCTTGCCGCCACTAATTATCCCGCTTCATGACACTTTATTATAACAGGCATATTATAGGCCGCACGCTGTAAAACGCCAGACTAATACCCTGATGAGTATCCCCCAGTTTGTGACATGTTTGATGTCTCGAGTGTTTTCATGGAAAACGTGTAGTAGGTTGCTATGTGCGGAAAGTCAAAGTTAAGAGTCTTGCCATAGGAAAATAGCATGTGATGCTATTAGGCACATCTTGGATGGTCTCGTAAAACTTTCCATAAGTCCGTCAGTTCGGTGGCGAACTGGATGGATGAGATTGCATCTCATGAGGAAGGGTAGCCGTTGATTATGGCTACCTTCTGTTGGCGCCTGGTAATGGCACAATGGCGTTTTTGGTGTATGCCAGTGGCACTGCTGTAAACCGCCAGACCAATACCCTGATGGGTATCCCCCAGTTTGTGACATGTTTGATGTCTCGAGTATTTTCGTGGAAAACGTGTAGCAGGTTGCTATGTACGGAAAGTCAAAGTTAAGAGTCTTGCCGTAGGAAAATAGCATGTGATGATATTAGGTACGTTTTGGCTAGTCTCCTAAAACTTGCCTAAGTCCATCAGTTCAGTGGAGAACTTGGATGGCTGAGATTGCATCTCATGAGGAAGGGTAGCCGTTGATTATGGCTACCTTCTATTGGTGCATGGTAATGGCACAGTGGTGTTTTTGGTGTATGCCAGTGGTACTGCGGCATGACTGGGGCCTAAAACTTTCCACAATTCTGTCAGTTCGGTGGCGAATTTGGATGGCTGAGATTGCATCTCATGAGAAAAGATGGACATAGATTATGGCCATATCTTATTGTATAGCAAAGCGGCGCCATTGGCATAGTGGCATCTGGCGTAACCATGTCATAGCGGTATGCCAGCGGCGTAGCCTTGGCAGTTGTTTTGGCATATTGGTGTTAGACCCAAATATGGCTCGGGCAACATTGGCCCTATTGTTAGATCAGATTTTAAGGCCTTAGGAGAATTACCTGACTTAGTTGGCGTGGAAACTTTAGCTAAATTAGGGTTTGGCATATCAAAACCCTAATTAGCGTGTGTGGTATGGACGCGGAACAGTGGTGTCTTATGCAATTGGCGTCATGGCCACATTAAAGGAATTATGGCAGGCCATAATATGAGAACAACCACATGCGCAAGGATGGCCACGGGTGGTTATATAAGGGCACCATTTTTTAGGGTTTGGCGTGTTTAAAATGACCTGATTGGTGGATTGAAAATGGGGTCGGCAGGCAGCATGAGGCCGACCTCATTTTAAATGCATGTGCCGTATTTAGAGCGACCTGATTGGTTGATGGAAAGAGGGCTGGAAAGCAAGGGCGTGGCCACACTTCCAGTGCGCCATGGCGGATTAAAAGCGACCTGATTGGTCGATAGAAAGGGGGCCGACAAGCAACATGGGTCCGACCTCATTCTAAATACGTGTGGCACATTTAGGGCAACCTGATTGGTCGATGGAAAGGGGTCTGGCAAGCAAGGGCATGGCCACACTTGCAGTACACTGTGACAGATTTAAAATGACCTGATTGGTCGATGAAAAGTGGTCCGACAAGCAACATGGGTCCGGCCTCATTCTAAATGCTATGGCGCATTTAGAGCGACCTGATTGGTCGATGGAAAGGGGGACGGCAAGCAAGGGCGTGACCACACTTCCAGTGCGCCGTGGCGGATTTAATTGCCTAGTTTGGCTAAGCATAGTTTCGACCAACGAGGTCTAATATACTGCGCAGGGCGCGAAACCTTAATTTTTGCAAATCAGGTTAATGTTTAAATCTTGTGAATTATCACAAAAAATATTGAATTATGTGTGTTGACACAGAGTTCTCTAAGTTTATTGCCAGAGAGCAGTATGCTTTCAGATTGAATACTTTTATGCAAGGACCTTAACCTTGATACTTGGAAATTCATGCTACTCTACTGCGAGTGAACAAAAATTGTCATGCCATATCAATATTAAGGGTTCAACCGGGGAACATAGCACATAAAGCATTCAAAGAAACTTATATTAATTGAATAATATAGGCAGGGTGCCGAAATTTACAGAATATATGGGATTGTTGCTACATACACCATTCTGGATAAATTTCATGTGAATATATTGAGTTGCTCAATAAATGTGCCAGTGAAGAGGTTGAACACTCGTCACTTTTACATGGCTTCGTTTCTTTGCAGGGTGATGGCACATTGAATGCAGGGTTTTACAAATTTAGCCCTGAACTAAAAACCACCATCAACAACAAGGTATCCTTTCCTTTTAAGGTTTAATGAAATTTGACAATATAGATACCCAACAATGTAGAAAAGGTGAAACATCTGAAGATGATTAGTATATGTATGAGTGCGACGATTGATTACGAAAAACCGTCCTTGCCTAAACCAAAAAAATGACCGTTCCCGAATTAAGGTAATTTTAGTCTGATTTACTTGAGAAGTATTGACTTGGTCGTCAGTCAATTAGATGAGCAGAGGTTAAGGATGAAGTCGTTTCTCCAAGTAGAGGAGTGAGAAAAGAAACTGTCCAACTATATATAGAAGCAAGGTGAGTCGTTGTCTAATCATACGAGTAAGAAAAAGGCCGAGGTTGAGTGTCAATCTAGCAGAGACCCGTGTATGCGAAGAACATATGTAAGGATGTCCACAAAAGGAGCTGAAACCTGATGTCTGTCTTTGGAAAATAATAATAATTTGACATCTATATTTTAGGAGAGCAGAAACCCTAATCCCCTTGCGTGGGTCCTATAATAGAGTTTACGAGCTCTAATAGATGAAGGGATACACATTCTAAAACTCGAGTGAATCTCATATGTCACGAGCTTAGCGTTTTAACTTTGGATGTGCTAAATGCTGCAGAGTCTTAAGCTTGATTTTGAGGCCTAGTTGTATAATCGACCATGTTTGAGTACCATGCTATGGCATGGTTGCTATACTGAGGTTAGGTCATGCCTTTGTTGAAGTTAGGCTCAAGTTATGTAGGGAAGCTAGCTTGAGTCTCCGATTGAGTTTGAATCTCATCTTAGGCTTGAGTCTAAGTTTCGTCGTACGTATAAACCTGGGTCTTATCTTGAGTATAGGCTCAAGACTTATCTTGAGTTCAGGGCCAAGCCTTTGGCTTAGGTTGAACCTAAGTTATTGGCTCGTTAAAAACCCAATGCACTGACATTATATCCTCATGGTCATAATTGGGCTGATCGACCGGAGGGCCTGAAGAGAGGGAGTACCTTTTATGACCACCTTTTTGTAAATTGAAACCTAACAAAAATGTTCAATTTGATAAAAAGATTGAATTTGGTGAGGCTTTTTTTGGTGAAGCATTTTCACATAATTCCTTATGTATCATATTCTTTTAGGGGTATAATTGGAAAGCAAACTTTAATATAACATATTTAAAAAATCGGTGCCTTGGAATTTTACAAAATTTATTTCGTTGGAGAGGTTATAAAAAAATCTACGCAATGTGCACAAACAACAATATCAAAATTAGAGTTTTTACGAAATATTCGGAAGTGTTTATCATTTTAGGCACAATTTTAAAAAAATTAAATGTATATCCATCATGCAAACCACCACAAAGGATACACAATACTTTATGTAGCCATATTTTGGCTTATACATTAACTAATTTTCCGTTGCAACTAATAAAATGTATGTACATGCTTCAAAAATAAAATAAAATAAATAATGTATGCACTCCCTCCGTTTCAAGAAAAGTGATACTTTCACTTTAGACACAATTTTCAAAAATTGAATACATAGTCCTTATGCAAACCACCACAAAGGATGCATAACATATCATGCAACCATATTTTGGTTTATGGATCGAATTTTACGTTTCTGAAAAAGTGATACTTTCACATTCCGTTTCAGGAAAAGTGATACTTTCGTTCCGTTTCTGAAACGGGGCAAAAATATCACTTTTTTTCTGAAACAAGGCGAAAGTATCACTTTTTCTTAAACGGGGCGAAAGTAATCACAAAATACCCATCTTCAGATTCTTCTTCAGTCGGCCCTTCCACCGTGGCAGCGGTTGTACTAGTGTATTTATTTACTCTCAACCGCATAACACAATTTTTTTTTTTTTTTACTAAGCTACACAAGATGTTGTTAGCCCTACTACGCAAGAACCAATCTAATCTTTTTAGAAAAATTGGGTCAATTGTCCAAATATTTTTAAAACATGGTTTTAATGGACGAGTAAAAATTAGTATGGGTGAAAGGGACACCGAAAAAATAACAAGAATGAATCTGGATTCATCATGGCTTAAACTTAAAAAATAGCGAGGGTGAAACTGGATGCATCCTGATGTAAATTAAAAATAAGAAAAAGTATTTGAAAATGGGTAGGATGAAACTGTTTACATCCTGACTATTTTTACATTCTCGTCCATTTAAACAGTATCAAATTTTACATGTTTTTTTTCACCCAGAAATTGTCGTTATTGGGTTAATCGACCAATTTTGTGATCTTTTTATGCATTCAAATTTTTTTTTTTAACAAAGCTACCCAGGATGTTGTTAGCCGTCGTACTATGCAGTATGCACCAATCTAATCTTTTTATGCATTCAAAAAAATAAAATAAAAACTGTAGCCGCACGGCAGAGCCACATCAAATGGTCCAAGCCGTCCGCCAAAATCGATGGTCCAATAAATCTCACTAATCACCGACTCACCGAGATGAACGGCTAAAACCATCATCAGGCATAACTAGGTCGTATCCCCTTGTTTCAAGAGACTGATCTATAAATACAATTCCCCCTTCGTTGAACCAGCGAGAAAAAAAGAAGAAGAGATCTGATTTTATCCCGCGAAGTACAAACAAAACAATGGCAAAGCCTCGTAAACCTAAAAATGAAGATAAAAAATCAGACAGTAACAAAGCAGTAGTTCTTCATCAAAAACTATGCCTCTCAGTCGACATCGACAAACAAATCATACACGGGTAAGTTAAACTAAAATTTAAGCTCAAATTTGTTGTGTGTAAATTTTCTGATTTTTTTTTTCTTTTGTGTGTGTGTGTGTAGGTATACGGAGTTACAAATTAGTGTACCGGAGAATGGAATTATAGGGTTACACGCAGATAATATGATTATAGAGAATGTTATAGTTGATGGAGATAAAACTATTGAGTTTGAATATTCATCGCATTATCAAGCTATTATTGATGATGAAAGAAGATGGTGTTCTGCTGTTTCATCAACGAATTCAGCTGCTGATGCTGCTTGTTCAACTTACATGTCTTCTCTTGATAAAGAAATGACTCCTAATTTGTTGATTAAGATGGTCAAAGAAAACGAAATTAGGGCAGAAAATGGGTCTCAATCTGAAACTGATTCCAAACAGCAGGTAATTTGAAGTTTTTTTTTTTTTTTTTTAAATTTATGGATGGGCGAATGGTTGGTTAGGTTTTTAGTTGTGTGGCTTGTTCTAGCTGATTTGTTATATACTATGTATGTTTTTTTCTGTGTGATTGGTGTAGAATGTGAAAATGTTTCGGATTGATTATCGGATAGAGAAAGCAGAATGTGGAGTTCATTTTGGGAGTAATGTGATGCATACTAACAATCAGATTAGGAGAGCTCATTGCTGGTTTCCTTGTATGGAGAGTAGCTCGCAACTTTGCTGGTATGTACGATGTTGATTTAAGTGGTTTTCATTTTTTTCTTCCTTCTTTTTGTTAGTCATATCACTTATCAGCATGAACTTGTAAGTTAATAATTTGTTGAAGAAACAAGCTCTATACCATGAGAGAAATGATATTGTGTACATTCATTATGAAATTCAATAAAATTAATACAAGACGAGTACTGACAGCTGACAGGTACTATTTATACTACTAACAACAAATGCACTGTGTATACAATCCAAGTGTGAGAAAAAACTCAAGAAAGACCATATATTCTTACTCTATTGTGGCGAACAATTTTACGCTAAACAAGTAATATTTAAGACCATTTACTGCGAGAAACTTGCTGAGAAAGGATTTTGAATGTGCAGTTATGATCTGGAATTCACTGTTCCTGAAAATCTTGTGGCGATTAGCAATGGGACCTTAGTTCATCAGGTGAGATAAGTCACCTCGTGTTACTCGTTAGGTTGTGGAAAGAACCTAAGGGTCTATTATTTTATATTCATTCCCTTAAAATCTTTTGTAAAGTAATTTATAGATGAAATCACAACCATTGCTTTTGCAGTTTCTTCTTCAGTTATTATAATTGAATATCCCTCTTTTTGCATATAAGCATCAGTGCATCAACTTATCTTGAGTTTTTCTTTTGTTTATTTTCTTCCCATTTCTCTGTGCAGATCATAAGCAAGGATTACCCTCCTCGCAAAACCTACGTCTATAAATTAAGTGTTCCTGTTAGTGCTGGGTGGATTACTTTGGCAGTTGGACCATTTGAAGTTTTTCCTGACCGTCATAGTGGTAGTATATCACACATGTGTTTGTCGTCTAACGTCTCAGAGCTTCGAAATACAATTGGTTTCTTCCATAGTGCATTCAGGTAGAGAGTTGCTCGCACTGTTGTCATTGTTAATCTACGCTTTCCATGTCGTCTTCCTGTAAAATAATGGATGGCAGCTTATATTTATTGATGAATTGGGTTTATGGTCATCCAACTTTATTTTTCAGTCACTATGAAGATTATCTCTCTAGATCCTTCCCATTTGGATCATACAAGCAAATTTTTATTGAACCAGAAGCTACAGTATCTTCACTTAGCTTGGGAGCTTCCTTGAGTATCTTTAGTTCACAAGTTCTATTTGATGAGAAGGTTCTAGATCAGGTATGTTACTTTTCTTTAACATGCATGTTCATGAGTTCCATGTCTGTTTATATTGGAACTGTAGTCGTGGATGTGTAAGCAACATCTGCCCACAAGACCTGCTTTATATCAACTTGCGAGATCACTTAGTATATGACTTCCTTTATTTTTCAAGCTATCATTTATCTACAACAAAAATTTACTGGCCGGCTTGTCTTGCTTGTTGCATCTGTATTCAGTTAATAGTAGTTTTCTCTATATTGTAACAGACCCTAGAGACCAGGGTAAAGCTGGCGTATGCCCTAGCAAGACAGTGGTTTGGGGTGTACATCACTGCTGAGACACCAAATGACGGTAAGCTGTCAAAAAAACACCAATTTATGGTTTTGTGAGTCGAGAATATATACATTAGAGTTTTTTTTTTTTAGTTATGTGATATCTTAAACTTTGGATAATTTATTTGGTTGCTTTAACAGAATGGTTGCTCGATGGTCTTGCTTGTTATCTCACGGATACCTTTATCAAGCGATTCCTTGGGAATAATGAAGCTCGTTATCGTCGACACAAGGTTTTTTTTCTTCCTTACTCTGTACATATACAGATTGCGTTCCTTTTCAGTAGGTAACTACCATCAGTACTGATTAGTGTTTATTACTAAGGAGATTATTGCTGTGGGCGGTATGTGAAAGTTCACTTTTATTAGCTTATTGATCAAGCAACCATGAACCCATTATGCAGATTGCTTAGCCTATATTTTTATGGGAATTCGTGCATATGTGCAGGCACTAAATATATAAGCTCAGCAACCTGCGTCATGGTTGCTTGGTCAATAAGCTAATAGGGGCATTTTCGTGTTTTCATTGAGGACCTATTTTTACCCATATAAATTATTTTCTGCATGCTAGATAAATTTGGAACATTGCTACCCATGTATCTGCTATTCCCACAGTTATGTCTTTCTCGTTGAATTTTCCATGTTAGTACTTGCAGCCTAGATATTATTGCTTTCGTATTTTGCAACCCATGATGATGTTACAACATACATTGACAAAAGATGACTTCTAGATTCACTACTGACGCATCATTGAATAGTTTGGAAGATCTTCTTACGTTCCTATATGCGCTTTAGTAAATGATCTAGAGATTGCTATATGGAGATCTGGAAGTTGTTACATAAAAACTTGTAGTAGGATGCACAGGTTTTATGTTATTTGGTGTAACCAGTAGATAGGCGCTACAATGGCTCAGCTCATAGTTTTCTAAGTGTTGAATGCCAACTGTCTGGTGTACAAAATACTTCTTCGAGCAATCACTTGCTAGTCTGCGTTATAACAATGTGTGTTCCTTAACTGCTACACTTTTATAAATATTTATTCTTTAGTTGCAAGCTCAGACTTCTTTGCTTGTTAAGCGCAGGCAAACTGTGCTGTATGTAGAGCAGATGTTGATGGTGCTACTGCTTTGAGTTCTTCTGCTGCTTCTACGGAGTTGTATGGTACTCATTGCATCGGTTTGTATGGGAAAATCCGAACATGGAAGTCTGTAAGTAAACCTTGCACTTCTACGAGTGTGTCAGTATCTCCAAGTTAGGTCTATTGTTACTTAGGTATGCGAATTTTGCTGTAATATCTTTCTTAATAATGTTTATAATAGGTGGCAGTTCTTCAGATGTTGGAAAAGCAGATGGGTCCCGATACTTTCTGCAAGGTGAATGAGACTGA
This sequence comes from Papaver bracteatum, assembly GCA_023529315.1. Taxonomy (NCBI): domain Eukaryota; kingdom Viridiplantae; phylum Streptophyta; class Magnoliopsida; order Ranunculales; family Papaveraceae; genus Papaver; species Papaver bracteatum. Next base: position 50,195 of record JAJJWX010002263.1, on the reverse strand, counting down.
TAGAGGCAATTAAAGCTGATGTTATTCTTTGTTTTCTTGTTCTCTCTTTCTCTCAATTTCAGACCATACACTTTCTAGTTTCTGCATGTCTTTTTCCTCTGGTTTCTGAATTCAGAGTTGCAGCAGTTTTTGTTGTTTTTGTGGTATTTCACTCTAGCAATTCTACCACAGGGTTTACATAAACGTTATTAGTTCCTGTAGTTAAAATAGCTGAACTGTGTAACTAGTTTGTCGACACACTTGGTATCTATTCTGTGTTGTCGTGTTTATTCAGGACTGAGGTTAATTGAGAAATGTGCTACCCATGTAGCATTTGGCGGGTGCTGATTTACATAGGCTGTTAATTAATACAATTAAGCACTTCTGTTTTACGGATTCTGGGTTGCCTGACAGCGTCACATCCTGTGTGTTTCGATATTCAGATTTTACAGATGATCGTTGTCAAGCCTCAGGATAAAACTCGCTCCTTGAGAACTCTTAGCACAAAGGAGGTGATGACATCCTATCACAGTATATTTATGTTTCCTTTTGCATCTTTTTGCCATGGATTAGTTTGATTTAACTTTTGCCATTAGCAAAACTAAGAGTAAAAAGGGATATATTTGACTACTCTATATTCTTCTGTATACTATGTGCCTGCCCGCTATAAAGTTTAGTAACAAAGTATGAGAGGCTAGGAACCCTAATTGGAGAAGTGACAACTTAGTGGGACTGTATAGGAAACTCATTTTCAAAGTAATTGAATCAAATTCTCTAGATGGTCGGTTTCAGAACTAATTACTATGTGCATTTGTAAGAGGTTAATTGACCACATATTATAAGAAAAGTATAAATGGCCAATTATGGCCCGTGCAATTTCATAAATCTATATATATTATATTGTAATCACGCCATTATTGTAAAAGTCACAGAAAAATAAGTAATCATATAGTCTATTTAAAGCTGTAGGATTTAACAAATTGAGATTAAAACATAGGGTGAGGCCACTCAAATATCTTGTGGAAGAGTAAGTGTCAAGTGTCGTTTGTATCCCTAAACACTCCTGTATAGTTATATCTGTAGATATGGTTGTTTCAGTAAAGACACTCAGAGAATTTTTAAGTTTTAAAATCTATTTCAATCCCTAGAGCATCCATAATGCTAGTCTAAAAAGCTAATCCATAATGCTAGTCTAAAAAGCTAATCCATAATGCTAGTCTAAAAAGCTAAATTTGGCATATGTTGCTCACAGGGGAAGAGTTCATATTTGACAATTGCCAAATATGCTAAATCTAAATGCCAGATAACGGCAAGTAAATTTAACAATTGCAAATATGGCCAGTTGCAGTTTTAAACTGTGCTTGGCATCACACACAGCTTAAAACTGAGCCTGATGGAAGGCACAAATTTAAACTCCTCCCAGCATACTAGGCACAATTTATGAATGCGCCTGCCTAGGCTGGAGTTTCAATCTCCGCCCACACCTTAAATATAATACTACCTTTTACCCCTTTTAATGATATATTATATAGTAAATAATTTGTTTGAGGCGCATTCTTAAGAATGAGTCTCAATGAAGCTCAAATTCTATAGCCACCTAGCTATATTTTATCTTTTACCAGTGTAGGTTTTCCAATAATGATATTGCCAAAATTTGGCGCCCAAAGCCAAAAAGACTTCCGGCTTATAATATATATAGATCATTTGAATAACTCCTTTGTTATCATTTAGTAGCTTCGTTTTCCATATTGATTGCATTGAACACTGATGACAATCATTTTTATATTGTAATTTGCTTTCACTATTATTGTATCACAACTTTCACCAAGAGTCCGTGCCTGCAAAATCTATTAATGGGACCCCTAGTGTCACAACTTTCATTTATGATTATGTCATTTAGTATTTGATTCTAAAGGAAAACTTGCTCAAGGTTTTCAAGAAGCTACGATTTGTTTTTAGCGACAGTAAAAAAAGGGTATGAACTTGTGTGGTCTGAGCATTGGGGCAATGTTTATTGAACTTTTCTCTGCAAAATCCAGTTCGTTTTTATTCTGGAAATCATAATTTATGATTATAAAATCATTCATATTTGACCATCACTTAAATAAATGACACTAGCTTATCAGAATCAGAAAAGATAAACAATTGGATATTTGGATGTTACTCCACTGTAGTTTTCTTGGTTAAGCATGACTTAATGAGGCATGACACTTTCCTTTTCTTAATTATGGTACTGCAGTTCCGTCATTTGGCTAACAAGGTGGGCAACCTTGAACGACCATTTCTGAAAGAATTTTTTCCACGCTGGGTGGGATCCTGTGGCTGTCCAGTACTAAGGTTCTATCAGGACTCTCTTTGATTCGGTTCCTTCTTTCCACTTTGCTGAAGACATGCATCACTGTCTACGATTTTCTCTGTTGCACTCTTATCTTTGTGTTGAATCTAGCTTTTTCTAATTTCAAGGATGGGATTGTCTTATAACAAACGCAAAAATATGGTCGAGTTGGCTGTGTTGAGGGGTTGCACAGCATCACCAGATGCAATTGCCTCAGTTGCTAAAGCCAACCCTGAGACTGAAACCCGAGAAAGTGGCGTGGGATGCCCTGGGATGATGAGCATTAGAGTTCATGAACTTGATGGGATGTATGACCATCCAGTTTTACCCATGGCTGGAGAGACTTGGCAATTGCTGGAAATTCAATGTCACTCTAGGCTTGCTGCAAAACGCATTCAAAAGATTAAAAAAGGTTCCAAACCAGATGGCTCTGATGATAATGCTGATGCTGTTCTTGCTCCAGATATGCGTCCTAAGTATGTTTTTTTTATTTTTTAATAATTATTATTATCTGTTTTTCATTTATAGTTTCAGTGTCTAGGATATCCTATCCTGCATTTCGAAAAAGATGCTGTGTACGTATTCTTTCTGAGATTTGTTCTCTGTTCATTTTGTGGCAGTGCTGAGTCCCCGCTACTGTGGCTCAGGGCAGATCCAGAAATGGAATATCTTGCTGAAATCCATTTTAACCAATCTGTTCAGATGTGGGTAAGAACCATGATAATTTAGAAGTTATAAAATTTAAATGCGTTTTTGTGTATAATAGGGTATCTTAGTAATCACCTTAGGATGACAACAAGTCAATATTGTCTTGCAGGCTTTAGTTTGAGTAATACAGAAAGTTGTCTTAGTTTAACATGTTGTTATGTCAGATTAATCAATTAGAGAAGGACAAAGATGTTGTTGCTCAAGCACAAGCTATTGGAACCTTGATGACATTACCACAGCTTTCCTTTGCAGTTATTAATGCTCTCAATAATTTCCTTGGTGATTCAAAGGTTTCTTTTAGCCTCCGATAGTAAAATTCTATATGATTTTGTCTGTTCTTACGAACTAAATATCTTGTATCTTTCCCTTTCTTTTTGTTGTTTAGGCTTTTTGGAGAGTTCGCATTGAGGCAGCCTTTGCATTGGCTCATACAGCTTCTGAGGTATTCATATTCTTTCTCTGCTTGAGTTTGTTGTTTGAGTTTGTTGTTTGTTGTTTGTTGCTTGAGTTTGTTGATGTAACTTTTAATTGCCTTCTTAACGGTTTGATGCTTGTCATGTACTGAACTCCACAATAATATAATAAAGTCTCATGTAAGTTGGAGTAATGCAATTTATTAACTGCCTGTGGTACTTCAAGAGCTGTTTTGAAGATGGTTTCTTATTTACAAATTTGTTTCACGTGATCAACTTCCTTAATTCAACAAACATGATTTGTGTTTTTTGTCTAAATTTTCGTCTAGTAATCCATTCGGCGACAAGAACATAGGAGTTGGCTGGTATGACTTGCCTTTAGGTTCATCTCGCTATCAATTATTTTCCTCTTAGGAAAAGAGTTAGTTGTGGACATAGTCAACCTGATACTGAAAGCGTTGCTCTCAGCTCATTATTGACTATAAGCAGTCACTAAGGTTTTGCAAATTGCCTTCTTATCATTACAGGCCTTGTGGCCAGTTGAACATAAAAATAATAATGCCAGCTCTTGTGGTCAATTTCTTCGAGTTTCTCTTATTTAAGTGGCTCTCGTTGTACAGATTTTGCTTTTAATTCTTTCAAGTTCTTGATGTTGCAGGAGACAGATTGGGCTGGTTTACTTCATCTTGTTAAATTTTATAAGAGCAGAAGATTTGATGCCGAAATTGGACTGCCAAGGTCAGAGTTAGTTTATGTAATTCGGAGTTTCTGAATTTGTTAGGAGTCTTGTTAATTGCATTCTTGTAATTTTGCTGGTCACCTTGGTATTATTTTGGATTTAGATTCATTTTAAACTTGGTCTTCTGAAAAATTCTGGAATAAGCCTACAAAATAGGCAGAAGTTTTTGAGGTCTAAAAGGTTACTAAGTTTCGTGAGCAAATGCTGCTCTTGAGAGTGTAGTCTTGTCTCCACTAAGAGAATACATTCAATACACACCCAGACGGCTCAGGTTTTTTTGACTACCTAATTATTAATTTACCTCGTACCACTTGACGTGTGTTAGGTTGTAAAAGACCATGTTAGTGTCAGTCAAGTTCAGTCCTTGGTAATTGAGATTACGCATGCGAGTCACCTGTTTCTAGTTGATATACATGTCTGTAGCGACGCTATTTGGATCTTAATTTGAGATTTCTTCCTTCACGTTCCAGGCCAAATGACTTCCATGATTTTCCCGAGTACTTCGTTCTTGAGGTAATGCATTGAGGTAAAATTTATATTATTTGGGTTCGATCACACTAGCCGATCTCTCTACTATTGCTTTAATCTGCAAGAAGGTTAAAGTTTACTGTCTTTCAAGATTTTCAAGATAATGATTTTTTAGTTTCCAAACTTCAGTGTTTACTCTTCTCAAGATGTTCAGTTGAAATAAAGATCCCTGGTATGATATCTGTTGTTTACACATCATGGCTGCTCATGGTTGAGCAAGCTGATGTAAGCGCGGTTCCTTTGGTGCTATTGCTGCCGTCAGTCCGTCACACCCTTTATGTAGACCGGCAAACTGAGAATATTCTTCTTGACAAAGATCTCCTTTTGGCTTAATGCCTCAAATTTGAGTTGCGTGGCTTGATCACATTGAAGACGATGGTTCTGTTTTTCTTATCCTAGCTGTATCTAGCTGACTATATGTGTCCTTCTATGGAGATAAACTTCAGAAATGCTAATTTCACTACCCCAATGTTGATAGATTTGACAGTTCTGTCATCAACCAAATGTTCATTGTTATATTCTTGCAGGCGATTCCACATGCAATAGCCATGGTCAGAACAACAGACAAGAAAAGCCCAAGAGAAGCGGTGGAGTTTGTCCTTCAACTTTTGAAGGCAAGTGTTGACGTTAATGCAGTACAAGGCGTCCATTATCAATATTTTCAACTAATGAACTGAGAACGTGTGAATCAATGAATCGAAATAATATCATCATCATAAACATAATAACAGGGCAATCTAATACTTTAGAACACCATATCTCACACAGTTGGTACTCATGTGGTTTATTTGCTTTACTTCCCCACAGTACAACGATAACAATGGCAATCCTTACTCAGATGTCTACTGGCTTTCTGCATTGGTCCAGTCAGTTGGGGAACTTGAGTTTGGGCAACAGGTCTGTGCATAAAATTCTTCTTTTCGACTTACATAGATACACGATGTGATATATGTCCCTCATGTGTTGCGTTTTATTGTTTGCAGAATATACTCTCTTTATCATCTCTTCTCAAACGCATCGATCGACTTCTACAATTCGACAGGTGCTTTGATTTAAAACATTGTGGATTGGGTGGTATTTAGCAACTAGTCCAGTTATGAACCTCTATTTGTTACGTTGAATCTAGATCTTAACCACACTGGAATTTAAATTTTGCAATGTGGTGAGGCCACAAAACTTACACTGGATGTAAGAATACATGATTTTTATCTTGTTGTATCCGGTCCTATATTAATTACATTGTGCAAATTCGCCAGTATTGTCCAATATGAGTTCATCATGAGATAATAGTTTCCAGGATTCGCCCTATCACTCTTAACCATTTCCATTCTTATAAGAAACAAAGAGAGTGAGAAGGTAAAGTGATCTAGTAGTATATATATTTCTTGTTTGTGGCAACCAACTGATCAATATTCATATTAGCTGAACATGTTATACTGTAAATATCACTCCGTTTTCCTTGAGCTCGATTGAAGAATAAGAATGTAGCTGATCCCATGGATTAATTTCGTCCAGTACTATGTTAAATAAGAGGAAACCCATAGAGACAGTGGGTTAGACTTCTTATTATTATAGAGGCCTTTTTAATTAATCATCATCTAGAAAGTGGGTAAAATTTGCCCTTTTAGATGCTAATCATTTCATGCTGTAGTAGGTAGCATCTCAGCTAGAATTTGTATTAATTACATGGATATGGGTAATGGCTTGTACAGGTTGATGCCAAGCTACAACGGGATTTTGACTGTCAGTTGTATTCGCACGCTCACACAGATAGCCTTGAAGCTCTCAGTGTCCATTCCTTTCGTAAGTAGTTTTTCTCCCAATACAGGACATGTTTGCTATTGGTCTACTTGTGATAGAACCCTCATATATATTCTTTAGCTGCAGGAACGTGTGTTTGAACTTATCAAACCATTTCGTAGTTTTGAGGCTATGTGGCAAATTCGAATCGAAGCCAGCAGAGCTCTTCTTGATCTTGAATTCAGCTGTAAAGGCATTGATGCTGCATTGTCATTGTTCCTAAGTTATTTGATGGAAGAGGTGTCTTTGCGAGGTTAGATACTGTTCATGTCTTTTATGTCAGTACTCAGTAGTGATATATTCTTGAGCCCTAATTGGCATCTTGACATTAGGCCAGGTGAAGTTGGCTGTCCATGCAATGCGTCTGTGTCAGTTACGTCTCGCATCTGAGTCTGAAGATGATATTAAGGGTCCTACCCTCCTGGCTTTGCTTTGTATGCTTGAAAGTCGTAAAGCCTTTAATAATGTCTTCCTTCGGCATCACTTATTTTGCATCTTACAACTCGCTGCAGGGAGGTGAGTCAAAACTTCAAGCACCCCATGTTTTTGTTTGCTTTTTTCTTTTCTCATGTTCGCATGTTAATTGTTTGATTGCTTGCTTCTTCTTTTACCACACATATTGGTTTCATGCTTAGTTTTTCCAACAGCATATTGATTTAGGTAGTTGTGCCACTTTCGTTAGACTGAGTGATTATTTTTTTCGCAACGAATGTGCCATAATTATTGACTAGAAAACATTACCATTTGATTATAGGTTGTTCTGTGTGCTCAGCTTAAACGGGTATGCATGTGAATATCAACTTAGCGACAAAAATAATAAGTTTCAGACATGCTTACCCCTATGATCTGATAAATGACATGCATGCACACTTTATTAGGCGTGTTTAAAGATTTTCTTTTTAATAAGCTTTAATATAGGATCTATACGAAGGAGAAAGTACAATGAAATAACTTCTCTTGGGAATAGTCTTTGCATGTGAATTTGGTGGCATGTGTTAGACATGGTCTAGGAACATCTGTTGGTAAAGATTCAAATCAGCTTTTCCTGTCGCTGTTCATGTGTCAAGTTTTTAGTGGTCACTTAACCACCAACCGACCCTTCTTTGTATAAGCATTTTGGTTGGGCTGACAGTGATGCTCTCACCAATCACTGAATGCCATGTAGGCTTGGGCAATTTTTTTGAACTATGAAGGTGCGCGACATATAGTGTTTTTCGTGTTAAGGTTTCTATTTTTGGTCATTAGTTTGAGAAGATGTTTATTCTAAAGTGTCAGATATCAAAATGGTCTAAAGTTTTAAGTTTTAACCTTCAAAGAAAGTGTTGCTTTGCCATATTTTCTTGGTTTGAAAACTTTACTAAATTATGATGAATTGCATTAATAAAAGAAAAGTTAAAGGTCATGGTGATTTTTTGAGATTATTAATCAATTTCTAACTTCAGGCGACCGACACTTCACGGCGTTCCAAAAATTCACATACCTCCCATGGGAGATCCAGAAACATGTAACGAACAGAAGAATAAACCTGCTCCTGCTCTTGATATTGCTCCAGCTCCAGCTCCTGCTATGAAGCTAAGGATATCTAGGCCTCAGGAACCATTTTCTGATGTACTTGTAGTACCAATCAACAACTTGCCTGAAACTCCAGCAAATGTAATAGATCTTTCAAAGGAAGCTGATAGTGTTTCCAATGGTAGTGAGAGAAGAAGACCCATTGTTAAGATTCGAGTTAGACAATCTGCTGCATCAAGTAGAGCAGAAGAAGCTGATCATATAGTGGTTGACAAGTCTCAAGGTGGAAAAAAGGATGTGCTAGAGAGAGGGGCAAGTAGTTCCATGTCTGTCGATGCACCTCCAAGGAATACAGAAAACGTGAGCACCAGCAATCAAAATCTCGAAGAAGTGAATTCGTGTCACGATTTTGGTTCGCGAATGACTGCTAGCATTGGCAGTGTTAGGATTCTTAATGATGAAGATGAAATCAGGAAGGAGTTGCAATGCACTGCTGAGTCAGGAAAAGCTGCTTCTACTGCTCCTCTGCAGCATCAGCTTGAAGACTGTTTCTCACCTAGCATCAAGGGCAGTGAGGGAGAGGGAGAGACGGAGGTGAAGAAATACATGAGTCTTGAAACCATGTCCATTGAGAGATATGATCATGAGGGACGACAGCCATCAGCTATGAAAGGACCTATTATAGAGATAGAGAAGGACAAGGAAAATAAAAAGAAGAAAAAAGATAAAGACAAGAAACGCAGACGGGAAGACAAAGAAGGCCATAAAGGACGTGATGATCCCGAATACCTGGAGAAGAAGCGCCTAAAGAAAGAAAAGAAACAGAAGGAGAAGCTAAAGGAGAAAGAGATGGCAAAGCTGCAATCTCTTCAGGCCTCGAGTTCATTAAAGGAAGGAATACTGAAGGAGACAGAGATGACAAAGTTGCTGAGTAGGTCTGCTGAGGCATCACAAAAACCGCGTATTAAAATAGAGACATCTCCATCAGAAATACCGCGTGTTAAAATGGAGGGAAATCCAATAGTAAAATCAGCGAAGGTCCAGCTAAAACCAATTGAATCAAGTGGATCTAAGGTAGTGATAAAGACCGAGGAAACCAAGGTTGGCGATAATGGTGAGGGTAGTTCACTTCCCAAAATACGTATAAAAATCAAACGAACTTTGAACAATTCTTAGCAAGCACATATCACTTAAAATGTGTATAGTCGGCTGTAGTTTTAGTCTACCATGAGTGGTGCAGAAATTAGTTTGTCTAATATTTTGGGCTTTTGTAGTGGGTCTGTATTAACCTTGATTTTAGGGGGTTATGCTTTGGTTCCTTCTGGTTAGTATTGAGGGTGGGTGGTATTTTGTAGCATTTTGTATGTGTAGTAGAAAGTAAGCGAGAACAAAGGAAATGATGTATCTAATTTAATTTACAAATGAAAAAGTCCTGAAATGAAGAATGAGATAACACTCGTGTTGTTGTAAGTAAGCTAGTTTCCTAATCTGTTTTTTTCATTTTTGTTTGTAATCAAAGTCCAGCAAATGATGTTCAGTTTCCTGTCCTTGGACATAAAATTTCTCATAAACAAGACTGGATACAAAGTTTATTTTTTGACAAAAAGTCTTCAACCTTGTATTTAAACTTCCTCTCCTTTTAACACAAACGGTAACTACTAGGTGAATTTGTTTATACCAGAGAAGCATACAATCAGTGATTCAATCAACATTTCTGTAGCTTCTCTCACGAGTCGTGTCTTATAGTTCCTATTTTTAATCTGAGAATTGCATGTATCTGATATAGAATCACTGCGCGTTGTTAATTACCATTTAAGCTAGAAAAAAATATTGTTTGGGGACGACATAATTCAGGTGATCGGCTTCAGTGACTAAGAATCAGTTCTCTTACTTTTCTTTTTCATCCACTAAGAATGTTCCACCTACGGCCTAAAAGCTGCCTTCCTAGTTTGTGCTTATTAGCAATACAGTACTCCCACATAGCCAGATTAAGAAAATTGAGACAGTTGCACAGGACGGCATGGTTGCACTTCACCTCTGTCTCTATAATAAATATTGAGAAAAGATACACCAGAATTCCGAATAACAATTTCGATTCTTGTGCCCTATTTTCCCGGGCTCCTCCTCAACCTCTCCCAATCAAAATTAATTTGTCACAGTCATTACTTACTCTCTTATATTTATTTATTAACTGGCATAACCTAACAGTGGTATACTCAGTTTTTGCATTTCCATGGGTTGTAACCCTTCTTTCATTAATGCATTTTCATTTGGATGTTATTTTCTACTATGTATATATATATATAGATACCTACCGGTCCCTCTGCATTTGGTATAACCTTTAGTTTCCATTTCTAGCTAAGTTTTAAAATTAATGAACTGGTAGAGATCGAGAGAGGGGAAGCCTGCAGGGTAGGGAGGGATAAAAAGCCAAGGCAAGCCAATACTCCAGGTCAGTAAACACCTAGCTAATTTGCTCTTTAATCTCTAGCTCTTCTTTGTCTCACTAAAGATACATAGGCGTTAGATACGCAAAAGACATTTTACAATCAAAAACAACTTTCTTTATCAACACCCAACTTGTTTCATCAGCTGGGAAAACGAATTGTTGCTTAATTTATGAGAACACCATCATGCATCTTTTGAAAACGCTTAGGGGTAAAAAAAGGTCAAGCACAAGGATATACACCAGTGTCTAATTGCCATAGTTTTTATTTTTTCTGTTGATAGATACAACCATACATTCCAGTATTAGACTAGTTAGTATTAGAACTCATTTCAGGGATCGCCTTTGCATTCCAGTGACAATAGCAAAAGATTCAAGTAAGTTTTTAGTTTTCTTTATGGGATTCTTTTGCTTAGAATCCCCTTTGCTCTATAAATAACCTTTGCTTTTAATTCAATGGACTAAACCAAATAAAAACAATAGCAAAAGATTTGCTTGCAATATAAGTTTAAAACTGTAACAGAAAGCGGATGGTAATTCCTTGGAATAAGTTTTCAGATTATTATTGCTGTTGCCTTTCCATGAAACATCCATTGATTTTTTTTCATTTAACCAAGTTTCTTTTACCACAAACAATGGCTTGTTTTTGTTTGTCTTTTTGGTATGTAAAGCAAGCAGAATGTATGAACAAAATAAAATGATAACCAAGCAGAATGTATGAACAAAATAAAATGATAACCAGCCAATACAGAATGAAAATGCTCAGCAGCCTGCCGGACTCGTTGCCGGCAAATAGTTGCAACACATTTTCTCACCTGTTTGGTATTGAACTATTAGCCTCACATCCACATTATCTCTTGCTTTCCTTTTTTTTTTTTTTTCCTTTTCACTTGATGATCTCTCTTGATATCCTTTTCATGTTCTCTCCAAATAAATCAGAAAAACTTGAAACTTCTTCATTTTATCAGATAGAAGTAGATCAAGTAGCCTATTAGAATCTGTTGAATGGTGGTAATCGTAATTTAAGATTTTTCAGAAAATTCGCTTAGCACCACCTTGCCCTTCAGAGAAGATCTCACCTTTTAGAAAGATTGTGTGAAAACAAAAAAATCTTGGCTATTTCATACTGAACTAAATATACCTAGCTCGTACCTGTAAAACAAATACTGTATATCTTTTGTTTGCTTAAGAAGAAGAAGAAGATGATGATAAAGTGAAACCCTAAAAACTGGAAAAAAGAAAAAATAAGTAAAAAGAATCTTTTGCTCAGAATCAAAAAAAAATAAAATAAAAAAATCATATATGAGCATTATTTCTATATACCTTGTCTTCATCATGAATATGATACTCTTCTTTAATCTTCATTCCATGAAAATAGGCTTTAAACTGCTTCATTCTGAGAACAAAATGAGAAAAAGAAGTACAAATAGCAGAAAGGGAAGAAGTGGAGGTTGAAAGAGAAAGAAAACTCCTATGAGAATGAGAAGTGAAAATAGAAAGAAGAAGAAAAACTCATTAGTAACTAGGGTTTGCTGTAGTCCAACATTCAAACAGTGTAGAACAAGAAAGAAAACTAGTTTAGGTACTTATTATTATTAGTAGTAGCTACTAGCTCCCTCAGTAAAGAAAGAAGTGGTTGGATATTCGAGAGATGGAAAGATATCAAACAAGATCCGCCATTAACGCCGGTACTGTACAAGATCTTCACTAGATCTCCAAAAATAAATAAATAAATTACAAAACAGAAAAATAATATCACAACAAATAAATGAAAAACTAAAGACAAAATTACCCAGACTCCCCCCCCCCACCCCAAAGCGTCGCTCCATATCCTTACCGCTGTAGATATATCTTCATTTCTTTTCAACAGCAACAACAGTAAAACCCTAATATGTTTTTGTCAAAGAAAAATCAAAACCCTAGATGTGAAACTACAATAGTGAGCTTTCCATGAACTTCTTGAATCCAGAACTAGGATAACCCAGCAAAAGGCAGAAAAATCTCTAAGAAGTTTGTGCCCTAAATGATTTCCACAAGTAGGTTTCTTTTTCTCCCCAGGACCTTTTTTTTTTTTTTTTTTTTTTTTTTGCGTTTCTCTTTTGAGCTTCAGCATATATTTTTGATATATTCATTTGTATGTCTTATACAATTCAATTAGTACATTTTTCTGTAAGTGAATAAAATACTAATGCTCCAACTTAACCTAGTTAATAATCTATTTAGCAACTCTAATCCCCAAAATATTACTAGTAATTAAGAAAAGTGGACATGATCTCAAAAGTAGACTATGTAGTAGACTGCACTGGTGACCTTTTAAGGGTACTATATTAGCCGTGATCATAAGGGCATCCGATAAATAAGAATAAGTGAATAACCCTCAACCTTATAAGTTTCACTACCGAGGTAAAGATAGTAAAGTTGACAGTATCTCTTTGCAGAGATGGTAAAATTATCCAAGAGAGTTTAATTCGGCAAGTGACAACCATGGGCAGGAGGCGTAGACGTATAGTTGCCCCTCCATTTGCTAACCGGCTCTGGAAAGGCTGCTATTTATCTACACAAAAACCTCTAAATTTGTTCTTCTATAATTTGATATTTGCCCAACATAATATAAACGGCTTAAATGATGCTCAAGTACGTCGTGCTTCCCACTCTTGCGAAGTCTCAGTATGGACATCATCAACGACACTAATATTCAAATTTGTGCTCTTTTTGAATATATACATATATATGATCATAACTCATAAGGCAATATGATATAAAATAACTTTGAATATACATATATGATCATAACTCATAAGGCAATATGATATAAAATAACAAACACAGTCAGCACTCAGCAGTGCTAGATTCATGTGATCACAGTAAATCAGAAAACACAGATATAACTCTATCTTGACTTGAGGTGATTAAAAGATACGCAACACTCTATAAATTACAGGATATCAACTTCCCTCACAAGCAACTAAATGCCTATCATACTTGAATATGGCAATACGGTCAGGGTGAACATGGGCCGGTATGGACCGGTTTTTACCTCATCCGCATCTAATCCAATTCATTACGGATTTCAAATTTGCCATCCGCATCCAATCTAACATCCAACGGATTTGCATCCAATGGATGCACGGATAAACCGATTGGGTGCGGATAATCCAATGGATTTATGTTAGTTAAAATTTATAATGAAAAAATAAAACCAATATAGATGACTTCTTATAAAACCTACACATTTTATATATCTATATAAATATAGAAGTGTCATGAACAACACTCCAATCAAACACCTTAAAAATTCCAAAACTATCTATATATTTTCTAGAAGCTATATAAATGTCCTTAATCTAACGGATATGGATGTCCAACGGATTTTCAAGGTTGCATCCGGGCCCAATCCGTAATCCGTTGGATTTTAAAAATATCATCCTCGTCCAACCCATTAGCGAACGGTCCGGACATCCATCCGCAAAAATACGGTTGGTCCCGGTTAAACGATTACGGATAATTTGCTCACCCGCATCATAAACTACGCTTTCAAGCTACTAATTTAGCATGTTTCGTCTGTAAGAATAAATCGGGGGATGGACAGATCTTTTAGTGCACATGATATATATGTGGATTAGGATTCTCAATCATACAAATGTCTCTCTAACCAATCACACAAGTTGCACCCACTAGTCACCTCAGTTTTAACCTATGTTTGTTTCTGGATTATTATCGCACCTAATTTAGTTCTGTCTTCTTCTAAAAAAACATGCTATCCATCACTGAAAACATAGAATTGATTTTGCAGGAACATAGTACTCAATCAATTGATAATATGTAATCTAGCTAATAGATTTTCTACGATTCCTCTCACATCCTTAAAAAGCTTAATCAATCATTAACATCCATATGGTAATCATCCCCTTTACGTACCCCAATAGTTCCATTCATTTGTTTCATAGTACTAGTTTTATTTCATGGTTGAGTGCCCGTACCACAAAACTGAAGACAGGGATTTTTTCTGTCCAAACTTCATAAAGAATTCTTATTTTCTTATGCGATGTTTCTATCGAAAAATTTAATTTGCTACACTTCAATCAATAACTTGTTGTCTTTTATTATAAGAGCTGACTATATGATAATGCAATGGAGTATGTTAATGAAAACTTAGGTATGATGAAGAATTTCTATCGAAAAATTTAATTTGCTACACTTCAATCAATAACTTGTTGTCTTTTATTATAAGAGCTGACTATATGATAATGCAATGGAGTATGTTAATGAAAACTTAGGTATGATGAAGAATTTACTGTATATGCGAATAAATGCAGAAAAGTATATATAACAATGGCGTTCATATATAGGCTTAACAGGGACGAGAAGGTAGCAGCTTATATAGGGATTTGTTTTCATTTGTTAGAGCGCAGTAGCTGAAACAAGTCCTCATTTAAAAATGGTAAAATCAAACACCTTTTAACTCTATGTTGCATATCCTGAAACTTCACTGAGTAAGCGCGTGCAGACCTGGTACTTTATTTGATGGTTGCACTCAGTCATCTTTTTTCTATGTATATGTATATCAAGATGTCAACCTAAATTGGTCTTTTGCAGCAAAACCTTATCACTGAACTGCCTATAGTGCTCTATGTCGACATATATTTACTACCTTCTAGTACAAAATCAGGCAAATCAATTCACATAAAAAGAAGAAGAAGATAACCCTTTCAAGTTTCAATCAACTCTTTCCATCATTCATGATGATCCTATTATAAGCTCAAATATGCATGGCTAATCTTCATGAGTATAGGCACCTTATATGTAGTAGGATAAGATTAGGATATGAATGGCACACATCTTCATCACCCAAAGAATCCTCACCATCAACCCTCTACTAATTCTATACTTTCCTGAGAATAGATTAGATATATATGTGTCAAC
Organism: Papaver bracteatum; assembly: GCA_023529315.1. Classification (NCBI taxonomy): domain Eukaryota; kingdom Viridiplantae; phylum Streptophyta; class Magnoliopsida; order Ranunculales; family Papaveraceae; genus Papaver; species Papaver bracteatum. The sequence continues at coordinate 34,812 of JAJJWX010002263.1, read as the reverse complement.
TTATAAGAACTTACTCGTCAACCTAGAGTTCCCAAATAGGTTTCTAAGCTAGTTACATAACCAACTTTAATAGACAATACAATGATGCTGCAACACATGCCTTAAATGTATGAACATAGACTCCTTCATGGTGCATAGTGGTCAGACCCATCTTTACAAGAAGATAGAAGGAATTCTAAAGTGCATATGCATATGAAGATTAAGTAAATTTTCATAGGACATACTAGTTTGAGTTCAGACTATTTCTTGACTCTCTGCTTGTATACGATATTGTATGTTCAAATTGTGTGCAGACGTCAATACTATGAACCATATGATAAGTTTCATAGCCTGGTCTTTTCCAGAAGTTTCTTTTACATGACTAAATTGCACAATTACAAGCACAAAAAGTTCTTTCCCTTCATGCTACAATTTGTGAACTGGACACCACTAGAACAAAATTGCAAAGGAAGATAGAATAAGGTGATTCATAAATTATTGGCAAAGACTAATACTCCCTCCGTCCCACTAGGTCACTTAATAGTGGGACGGAGGGAGTATGACATTGTAGTTGAAGGTCAATAATATGTTTATGGTTAGAAGCATACCTTCTATCATTTTAATTTATCATCCTTAAAACTAACGACTCAAACTTATTGCTAGACTAGAAGGACAAGGAAGGAGATTCTTATCAAAGAGGTATATGCAGACGTACATGTCTCCATATATATCGAGTAAAATCTTACGTAAGGAACAAATTAGTATTGTCGACAAAGCATTGAAGGGGTGTACATTCATTCGATGACAAACAAGAAAACAATATTACCTATTTAAGTATCTAAACTAATTGATCACGGAACTGATTGTTCTTTGTTATAAAGGATATATGTACACATTGTTTTTCCAATATTTGTTTCATTAATGAGGATATGCATTACAACATATATCACAACTAACAATTTTGGAACAATTAAAAACACATACAATCGAATACTTAGGGAGATTTACATGACTGAAGCAAATAGGAACACAACTTACATTCTTATTGCGCAGATAAACCTGAGATGGACTGACATTGTTAAGGGCTTAAAGCATCATCATCATCATGCATGAGCCTCTTATCTTCATGAACTTTCATTGTTGTAGGTCCACGAGTAATGAAAATCTACGAATTGAGATTGCAAATGAGAATCTGAAGTAGTTATACGAAATGGATTAGTTACATGGTCATGAATATTACCTGCAGTCGAGAGATGAATGTTTGCAGACGTAGCACAAAAGCTAGAATTCTCGTTTGTGTTATGGATGTCCCAATCAGCAAAGCTGTAATTATTGTTGAGGTTTAGGGTATGGGATGTTTTAACCAGCTCATGGTGATGATAGTTGAACATCGGAGTAGGCGGGCTAGAGTTGCCAGTGATCACATTAGATTCCTCCAGCGAGGGAGAGTGAGAAATGAGTTCTTCAGCTTCAGCTACCACATCCAGTGAAGACTTCATATCCTGGCTCTGAGAGCCCGATTCATCACCAGTCTCGAACTCAAACGGACTCGTAGAAGTCGCCAATTGGTTCATCATCAGATTATTATGGTTGTACAAGTAATTGTTATTGCTTGTGGATGCGGGCATCATAGATTTACTCCAAATCTTTCCCCAAGTTCTTTCCCTTGCTCTAGCTCTTGCCTTTGCTCTAGACTCTTTTGCTTGTGGATGGAAAGTAGGCTTCCGCGACGGTCGAACCCTTTTCTCTTTCCTAAGGTTGTTACTTGATGAATTGTTGGAGACATCAATCTCAGATACTACTTCACAGTCTGATGCACATGAGACACTTTTACCAATCCTACTACAACTACTGCGCTTATTGGTAGCAGCCGTCATCACAGTATCATCCTCATCAGAAATTCTTAAACTTCTTTTAAGCTCATTGATCTGTTCCTTGCAGTTTGTCAAAAGCCATTCGACTGTTTTGCTAGCTTTATCAAATCCAAGCATGTCTTGGATTGCAAAGAAAGGACGAGCAACTTTGAGGGACAACCTCATTCGCCGATCCCTCGGACCTTGAGCAGTGACAATCTTGCTGTGACGATCTTTCTTCGACGATGACGAGCACATCTTACTATTGTTCCAAGTAGTGCTGACTAGTTTTTTCTCATTCATCTTCAAATTAGTAGAACATTTCTTGTTCATCTTGTTAAAAACTCCGCTTCCACCACAGTCAACATTATCTTTGTTGATCATGTTGGTGATGTTATCTTTGTTTGCAACACCCAATCTACTGTTAGGATCACCTTCAAGTAATGTTGCTGTAGCAGTGTGAAGGTTAGCAGCAGCAGTAGTTGTAGAAGAAGAAGGAAATAACAAGGACTGGGTAATAGTAATCAAAGGTTCTTGTTGCTGTTGCTGTTGAGAGTTCAAGTAGGGAAGATTGAAATGAATCTCTTGATGATGGTATGGCTGCTCTAAGATTTCGATGTCGTTTTCTTCAATGTTTTGATCAAAGAAAGTGGGAGAGAAATGAGAGAACAAAGAAGCTGAAGGGGGAAGAGGTTGATGGTGGTGAGATTGTCTGAAGTTGTTGTTGTTGATGTGGTTATTATTATTAGGGCATACATAAAATGGTCTATCAAACAAAGGTTGATGTTGATGATCATTATTATAACAACAACTACAACAACAACTAATGCTGTTCCTAGTACTACTAATACTACTGTTGTTTGAGTGAAACATTTGTAGTTGCACAGGACACCTTTCCTTATAAAAAAAAAAAAACACTAAAAGAAAATATATAGCTAGTACTTGCTAAGTAATTTAAAACCCTTATGTGTATAGACGTGGCGTTGCTTGTGCCCTATGAATGATGATTTTTGATGATAATGAATGAGTAGCAGTAATCAATCAAGAGTACATTACCTTGATAATGATAATGATAATAATAATCTTCTTTTAGAGTAGAAAAAGAGATATATGAATCTAGAGAGCTACCTCCTCATAAAATTAACTTAAAATTAAAAGATACATGTTTAATGTTTTTTTTTGCCAAACTCTGTCGATCAAGGACGAGAGGATGAGAAAGACAGGAAGAAAGAGTGTGAAGGATATATAGTCTAAGTAGACAGCAAGAAAGACTGGTATATATTCCAGCTTCCAGAGAGATAGAGATAGACAGCAGCTTTCTTTTTCTATGGTTTTAAAATCCTTTCTTATTCAAGTTATAATTGAAACAACTTTTTAGGAAAAAGTTTTAAGTCTGTGGTTTTGGAGGATGTACAGTATATTGTCGTCTGTGCGAGTGTGATAAGGAAGGATGAGTATCTTTTGTTTTGGTGGAATACTGTGAGAGAGACAAGCTGCTGCATTTCCCCACTCTTTTTCTCATTCTCTTCACCCATCAGTTGACACTATTTTAGCCGTTGATTTTTTGGATTGAGATTAGCCGGGATCCCATTATTATTGTCATAACCAATGCCTTCATGACACATAGACGGGGAAATGAGCGGGTGTAAAGAGCGAGAAAGTGGATACGGAAGATGTTAGTGCAGTAGTAGTACTTGTTCACGTGGGAGCAGGTTAAGATTGATAGCAACACTTCCCCCCTCTCTCTCTCTTTTGTTGAAAAAACTTTTAAGCCCGTTAGTTTTCAATTTTCTTTCCTCTTTCCCTCCTAAAAAAGAAGTAGTAGTAATGTAGTATAGTGTTTGATGACTTTGATCAACTCTTAAAGAGAGATCTGACATTGTGTTGTACGGATTCTATGAATTTTGCCTATTTGGATTTTGAAGAGTTATTATATCTTGTGAGTGTGTGACATCCAACCTAGCTGGCTTGTGTGCATGTATGATGATGAGTAACAAGCGAAGAAAGAATATCTATGTGGCCATGGAAAAGAGGAAGTGGAATATTCTTTGTGGGGGTTTATAATTAGAAATTACCTGAAGCCGGACCGAAGTCAATCCGGTTCAGAACCAGTTATGAGTTCCAAAATTGGACCGCTAACATTGTTGGCATCCAACGGCTAGAACCCTTTGAAAGCGATAAATTTTCTGGACCAAATCGGTTTTACTCACCGGATGTTGATTATTCACATGTTTATCTATGTTTTTTTTTTTTTAGTATTTTTTATAAAAAGCTTAAAGGTTTCTAATTTTAGTTTTGGATTTATTTTCGTGTTTCTTGGTTTCATCATTCATCATAACATTAAAAAAAAATTAACAAGGTGACTTTATATGAAATTAATTAAACTCAAATCAAAACAAGGAAAATAAAAGAAAATTATTAAAAAAATTAACTAGTTCTTTGGACTCGGACGACTCTTAGGAAAGGTAACCGGGTAGAAGCAGATAAACAATCCTATATGGAAGTACAAACCCAAGTCGTCCTTACCATTTTTTTTTTACAAAATATCGGGTCACATGATATAATATAAAACGGGGTTTAATGGCCGTGAACACATTTTGAACGAATATAAACTCAATCTTTAGCCAGGTTTAATTTTTAGTAGACGGTTTCCATCTTGCTTCACAAGTGTGAGGTCACGAGTTCTCAAAATCGCACTTAATGTGTTGGATGTGGTGATAATCCTCCTAGTGTTTAGTTCTGGAGGGTTGGACTCAGAAGAAATGTTGTGTAAATATACATGGGGATTAGTTTGAGTTTTCTCAGTGGATATGGAAGTCTCAGTAGCTTCAGATTTGTTGGGGGACATGTATGGGCGCATGCCATGTCCCAAAAACAAAAAGAACGTATTTTTTTAAAAATCGGTTGGACACAGTTTTGGAGAGTACAAGCGTCGTTTTGGAGTTATATGAACTGATGAGAACAATAAAATGTCCAGAATGAGAGGTAAAAGCAGAGAAAGAAAACTCGATGTATTATATGACAGAACTTGCGTCAACTACCTTAAAGGATGGCAGCACGACGCCACGAGCTTCTTCCATGCGTGGAAGCTGTGAATAACTCAACTTATACCAATGTTGAAGATGTTGTAACTGAAGATCACGTAGTAGATCCCAGCTCGCTGGTTGCTCGTGGATCGGTGAATAACGTCCTATATCCAATGCATTATCTTACATATAAAACTGTCATAGATATGAAATTGATAATACACGAGATGATGTCAAGGTAAGTAGTGATGAATTTGAATTTGTAGAGAAAATAGCTAGTTGTGCAAGTTTCCAACGAAATATGAAGTGTTGCTAATTGCATGAACAGTACCATGTCGATATCATATATACAGGCATTCTCAACAAAAGTACCATTACTATTTCATATCCTCCAATTGCATGTTTTTTTTAAACCTTGATAAAGTTTTTTTTTTTCTCTTTTGGTGCTTCTTGTTTCGTTGGCTAAATACAATCTTCTTTTTACATAATTGCAATTATTTTATATTTAATAAAAGTGAAATTTAATTTTCAAAAAGAGATTGTTTTTCTAAGACCCGGTCGATATCATATATACAGGGCATTCTCAACAATTACAAGACCCACCATGATGCATTTAGAACAGTGATGATAATGATGAGGATGATGGTGATAAATTGGTAATGAAGCAAACAAGTTTCAACATCCCGATAAATCAGTATGTATGTTGGAATTTTTGAAGTTGCTTGTTTAACTTAATTACTGAATTTGTTTGTTTTAACATTTACCAGCCTAAGTTGTCTATCTAATATCCTTGTAAAAACCCATAAATTAATTTCGTATAATTTATATTTTTGTCGTATCTAACATGTACATGTAAAAACCCAGACTAAATAATTATCAAACTTTTACGGTGGGACTGAATCCTAACTTTTTTCTTACTGAAATTGATGTGAATCCACGGAGCTATAAACTTTGGACCGGTGTAAATATATTTTAGCCCACATCATGCAATGTTAGTTCCTGGTTCCACCAATGATTAACGTTTTAACCGCGACGTTGCCTGTTCATGTTATACCGACCGTTCTTCAAGATATTTATTTCTATATCGTCCAGAGACTAGAGTCACCAGACAGCACATGCATACATCATATCCCTTGATGCCCGGTACTGGAACTGGTTGTCCATTTTCCCTAAAAGTAGTGAATCACGCACTACCTAATCATAGCTAGAACAATACCCTATGAAGGTGGTTAGTACTGCTATGAAGGTTGTTGGTACTCTATTGGAAAATGCAGTGCAGTACGTAGTACAAGTGATTTTTATTAACATATAGTATTAACATATTTTTAAGGAGAAACAAAAATAAGTTGTTTTTATGTTGATTTCTGTTAATACAATATACTGTATATTTTGATTACTTAGTTCTTCAGACTTCAGAGAAGGAAACGTCGCCTGCAGGCTTACATCAAAAGCATAAGTTCACATTGACGGTGTGTCATGTCTGAGAAGTGTATCTAAGCAATTGCGAATATGTCTTTTGATTCAGACAATTACGGATATTCTCTAACGAAGGAGACAGATTATCCGGTTCCTTGAGAACATATTTATTGATGTTGAAAGAACCTTTTTTACAGTTTGGAAGGAGGAGTATGTGTTTAGCTCAGAGACTTCGCTTAAAAAATAGAAAGAAAGGAGTATGTTTTCTTCTTCTATGGCCACTAACCCGAAAATATCCCAAAGTGCTAATGTGCTTGAAACAATTCATCAAAATTGTTCGATGCACCATAGTGCTTCCACCTAGGTTGATCGATCGTTTGTGGGTTTAATTTGGTTCTATACTTTCCATTACATTCTTTTTTATTATCCATAGAAGATAATGCTAATAAACTTTAATGTCAATATTATCCATAGAAGATAATGCTAATAAACTTTAATGTCAATATAAGATGATGAAAGACAATTATTTCATCACTACTACCCCAAAGAAGCATCTTAGTCGAGCCTTCTGTTGCTACTGCATGCTTCATTGACTAGGGGACTGGATGTCCCTTTCTCTAAAAAGCAAACCCTACCCTCTAAATTTCTCTTTCTCTCTGAACTCTAAAGTTGGTTTGTTTTCTTTAGGTTTGGATCACTTCTTTTTGATCACTTAATCCCTTCCTTATAATGGCCAATGAGGTTATGCTTATCAGGTCATCAGCCTTTTAATTTCTTTCTCCCTTCCACCTGTCCATCTCCCTTTCACCCTCATTGTTAAGTACGGGTGCCTTAATTATGCCCCCTACATCACAAGTCACCACACAGTATGAGAAAGATAGAACCCTAACATATCACCCATTGCCATAACTCCCCAACTGACATCATACTTGAATGGTTTTAGTCCTATCTACACTCAAAAGCTTGCAACACACTTGGTACTTTCCTATATCCCAAACCCTAGGGCTTCTTTCCTTCTTTTTGCCATTTATGCATGCCGTTTCTTTAACCATTCAATACTTATCTTATCCCAGTACTCTTTCAAGCATTACATGTTGGTTGCCATGAGATAATTATATGATCAAAGGAGAAGACATGACTTCAGAAGTAAGTACTTACTTACATAACTTTTGGAGGTTTGCACTCCCTGCAAAGAAAAGTTGGGGTTGTTTTCATGGTTAGTTGTCATCACGATGACCATGACAAACTAAGAGCAGTAATGAGTGTGACAAATAAGTGTGGGCATGACAGAGAGAGCATAAAAACCCTCCAAAAAAGAACAAGAACCTATAAATGTCATCATGTTTTGAAGATGATGGTTAATTAGGTCTATCACCATTGAACTAGTGCTTTCATTTCATCGGTTGTATAAATCTAGAGGGAGAGACCCAAAGATCACGACTTTTTTGTTGTGTCTGAAGATGATGCAAGGAAGATGCTTTTAGTCTTCAAGCTCAACCCGGCCACGTGGTGTACCCAGTCGACTCTGATTGCGCGGTGAGTGCCTATTAGCAAACCAGCAGCCTCGGAAGTTTAGGGTTGATGCGGCAAGAACCCATTGGACAAATGCTTTAATTAGTGTTTAGGTTCTCAACCCTTCCACGCAGTAAATGGTCATTTCGGATTTTGACATGATAAATGAGTAGGATTTAGGAAGGTTGGAATGTGATTGTAATTTGCATAAATCAAGTGCTTCAAAGAGCTAAGTGTGTTGTAAAAGCAACCTATTTCTTGCTAGCTAGGGACTCTAATCTATAACTGCAAAACCGTGCAATAGTAAGAAATTGTCAATCCATGGAGTGTACTGATTCTATTTGAGTGTTTGCAACCCCATCAGTTGTAGTGTGGGGTGCCATCAGCCATTATTTGAAAATGTTGATTTCAATGGGGGATGAATCATGAAACTGAATTGGTAACTTAAAGTCTGTTGGATTAATCTCTTGTATTTGTATGAGATAAGCATTCCTTATTTGTAGCCTCATGCTTTTATGAGCAATATAGATGTAGACAGAGTAGTTAACTTCATGGGTCCTTCTAACTTTAATCTTCTTGTGCTCTTTTCACACTAACATGATGTTTAGTTCACGACAAGCCAGAGCCAACTGCCAAATTGACTACTATTTTCTTCAAATTTTGTTTTAAATCTGTAGGAATTAGGGTGTTTGTAAGTTTTGAGCGTAAATATTTCAGGTTGTAGATAGCAATATCAATATATTGGTCCATATACAATCTTGTCATTGATGATGTGTCTGGTTCAGTCGTGTTAAACATGGTTTATCTGAGGCCTAACCACCATCATCTCGCATGTTAATAGAATGTAAGGCTGTCGTCAACTACGTACACATTCACAGTACAACAAGTCATTCTCTTTTTTTGAAGCTGCTTTAACTGTGGAACTAAGCCAGTTTTGGTCTTTAATTAGTACATGTACAGTGCTTTCTCCAACTCACTTTTTGACTTTACTTATATGTTAGGCACTGGATATCCAATCAACAAGTGCCACCTACTGATTCTACGGAGGAATCATCGCACATGCACGAAAATTTGTAGAAGAATCTATCTATATTGGACTGCGGATATATACTGGAGACTAGCTAACGACCCATACACAACATGACACATTTAGGATACCCCATTGTCCTTGAAGATATCATCATGTGTCTTGCGCTCATAGGTTATTCGCCTACCAATGGAAATCAAGTGCATGAATATTGTGCTCATAATAGAAAAAATGTCCAAATCTTTCTCAGAAAAATAAAAATGTCAAAATGATCTTTGTTTGTTACAAGTTAAACACGTACAGAAAATTCTGCATTGGGAAATTGTATAAAACGCTGAAATATATTTTGCAGGAGGAGTCAAATTTTGCGGCAAAGCTTGCTACAACTACAATTTAAGGTTGCAGCAACCTTCACGGCTTCACCAATCTGCCCGCAACCTTAATTGCCTGGGACAATTATATCATGTCAAAATTACTCACCAGATGCACAACCAGCATACGGTCCAAATGCTGTATACCATCCTAGATTCCTAGTCCGGTGTCATGAGTCATGAGCATTATTACAGTTCACTAGTGAAGGACAATATATAAGGATTACTCTGATTTTTGAAGCGTCTACCAGTTGTGTTACCATTTGGAGCTCAAACATAACAAGCCAACTTAAATAACTTCAACAAATACGCGAACTGTTAAGTGTGCTGGAACCGATTAACAGGACTGTACCGGTTGAGTTTCTAAAAAATACCATGTTTTTGAATACCAACGTCAGCAAAACAAAAAAAACTTGCCAACATTATTGATGCGAGAGGAGCCTAGTAAGACTATCCAATGTACCCAAACACTACAGCTTGCCTGAATCTTCAATCATGTATGAACGAATGGAATAGGCAACAGCCAACAGGTGACAAGAAAAATAAGGTGAGACGTGAGAAAGATCAAGGAAAATGCAGGCCCTTCATCTAAGCCCATAGACTCGTTACACAAAGGCGGTTTGTTGACAACTAGGCAGGGTGTTGGCTTCAGAGTTCACCCTAACTAATTGCCAATCTGACAGTTGGTTTGAGAGGGTCGGTCATCTTAAGCATGACAACACAATGAACATGCCTTCTAAATCGTTAGATTTAGCGAATCTGACGGTTTAAAGGTGTGAGGTTATTGTGTCCTCAGAGTGGAGGTGTGAGGTTACTGCAAAATCAAGTGTGTGATAGCAGTAGTTTAAGTGATTTACTAGGTATCACGCCGGCCTGCGGTCGGCGCTTAACCTCTTGTTGATTAATAATATTTAATTGGTCGTGTCATATTATAGCAAGCTAGTTAGTCGGGTCATATTATGACTAGTCATTCTCTTTTTTTTTTAAGCTGCTTTAAGTGTGGAACTAAGCCATTTTTGGTCTTTAATTAGTACATGTACAGTACTTTCTCCAACTCACTTTTTGACATAAGTTAGGCACTGGATATCCAATCAACAAGTGCCACCTACTGATTCTACAGAGGAATCATCGCACATGCACGAATATTTGTAGAAGAATCTATCTATATTGGACTGCGGATATATACTGAGACTAGCTAACGACCCATACGCAACACGACACATTTAGGATACCCCATTGTCCTTGAAGATATGGTCATGTGTCTTGCGCTCATAGGTTAGTTGCCTACCAATGGAAATGAAGTGCATGAATATTGTGCTCGTAATAGAAAAAATGTCCAAATCTTTCTCAGAAAAATAAAAATGTCAAAATGATCTTTGTTTGTTACAAGTTAAACGTACAGAGAGTTCTGCATCGGGAAATTGTATAAAACGCTGAAATATATTTTGCAGGAGGAGTCAAATTTTGCGGCAAAACTTGCTACAACTACAATTTAAGGTTGAAGCAACCTTCACGGTTTCACCGATCTGGCCGCAACCTTAATTGCTTGGGACAATTATACTCCAGATGCACAAGCATACGGTCAGAAATAGGCAAGAAGATGGGTGAATCCAAAAATCATGTCGTAAAAAAAAAGTCTAAATCTTTCTCAGAAAAATAAAAATATAGGAAGAAGAAGATGGGTGAACCCAAAAATTTTTTTTTGAGTTTAGTAATTATGATATGAGTGATTCATGTGATGATACCTTAGATCTTTTTCTTTAAGAGCCACAACAAGAGTATGATGTTTTGGGTACTCATGGATACTTCAAATTTAGTTAATGGTGCTTGAATTGGCCAAAACATTCCTAAAAATGAACAATTTACAAATTGATTTCCGTTTGTTTTACAAAGTTCGGCTACAACATTATAAGAACAGGTTACCGAACTCATCTGCAAGTGTAGTTCGGTTAATGTTTCTAAAAACACAAGTAGCCGAACTCAGCTTTAATGGAGTTTTTTGTTTCAGAGAAAAGTACGGTTAGGAATTTTTTTTACGACGTAACCGAACTAAAAGTTCGGATGGGAAAAAAAATGAAAAAAGTTGCGACGTAACCGGACTCAATATATAGGTTTTCAGAGAAAAGTTCGGTTAGGAGAAAAAAATTGCGACGTAACAGAACTTTAGTTCGGTTAGGAAAAAAAAATTGCGACGTAAAGTTCGGTTGGGAATTTTTTTTTGCGACGTAACCTAACTTTTCTCTGAAAGAAAAACCTCCATTAAAAGTTGAGTTCGGCTAGTTCGACAAAGTTTTTCACACGATTCCTAGCCGAACTTCTCTCTGCAACTTACATTTTCAACACATTTGAATGATTACTTCTCATTTTTGCAACAAAAAACGAATGACAAGTAATGGGTTTGTTATGATTTTGATTTTGATTTTGTTTTGTTAATGATTTAAATTAAGCTATATATAGAGGTGGTTGTGGTGGTGGTTCGAGGTGGTCGGTGGTGGTGAGCGGCGGGGATGATGAGAGGAAGTGATTATATATATATAGGTGGTGGTGATGGGAGGAGGTGGTAATCATCAATAGTATAAAAAACGTTGCCCTGGTCTTATCATAAGCCAAAGGACAGATGAGATTGAACAGTTGAGTCAAATGACGGATGGATTAGCTGTGGCTTATGTTAGGACGGACGATATTAACCAGGTGCCTTCCGACGGCTTAGATTATGCCTCGGCCCAGTTGCCTTTGGCATTGACCGATTAAGAACGTCTTATGCCACTCATTATGCCGTCTTGGCACCTAGCTGAGTATCCTAAAATAACAACGTCTTCCAAACCTTAAAAGGAAAAAAGTTTCCAAACTTAGTTAATTTCCTAATCTATGGAATCAGATTCCAAAACAATACTATTCTACTGGCATTGTTCTTTCTCAAATCAACAGAACGAATATTTAAACATCACTTTTGATTCCGAAGGCGAAGTTGAAATCTAATTGGGACGGATGAAGCGATACCAATTTAGAACTATTAATTATTAACTTTTTTCGCCCCACCGTCTCTAAGGGATACAAATTTAAAACTTTCCTACTCCATGATTTAATTAGCTAACAGATAGGTATGATATCAAAGCGAGCTATATCAATTTCACTGCGAGTCAATTTAGGCAGCCAGTTAACAAAAGTTTGTTATGCTTGCGCTTAGCTAATTTTGTGATTGCCAATAATATTTGGTATTATATAAAAGCTATATTACTTTCTCTGCGAGTCAGCTTTAATGAGGTTTAAGATGTGGGAAGAGGGAATCCAAAAGGAAGTTCATATCCGATCATTAATGGGATCATGCAATTATCATAGTTTTCTTTTTGTTTCGGATTGCTGACATCCGTGAAGTATAAGAGAGTGATGACCCACTTGATGTATTGTGGTTCTCTTTATATACAACACATGTGCAGGAGTACCGCTGTGTGAAAATGATTGCCGATCTATTCAATGCATCAATCAGGAAATATGAAGCCGCGGTAGGTGCCGGTATAGTTAGATCATCAGATGAGATAATGCTAGCTAGATAATTAGCATATAAGAGGAGATGAAAACTCAGGATAAATTCCTACGATAAACCCGACATTGCAATTGGTGCCAATGTACAACTACTTAAATTTTCATGCCGCAAACAGGAGAATATTGATGAGTTAGTATAATATCCAAAATCATGTTATATTCATGCCCTGTTCTAAATCCAATTTTTTTTTATAAAGGATATGTACTCGGTATGCCATATGTATCAAAAACTTAAACTGTAATATCTAAACAGAAAATACTTACAGTATTAAGCTGATGAAGAGAGGGAGGTGTATATGGACACTGTCACACTGATAGAGCTTATATGGACACTGTCACACTGAATAATAGTATCTTGCTCCTGGCCATTACAAGCTTACATAAAAATTCGAGTAAATTAGTGTTTGGGTCGTAGATTTTGGTATATCTTAGTGTTTGGGTCCTAAGTTTGTCCAGTTTTGAGTTTGGGTTGTTGACCCGTTAGTCAACCAGGAATTCCAGTTAATCCGTTAAGGAGTTTTACGTCTGTTTGTGTTTTGATTACCCACGTTTTCCACCTTCATGAATAATTTGGATTGAACGACAAAATGATTTCTATCACTTTAATTGAACTCAGATTTCTCCTTCTTCATCCCTTATCAAAAATCCTCGTATTGCTCAGAGTTTGATCGCTAGTATTTGTTTATGATGGCTAGATGGGGAAATCAAATAGCCCCGGTGCAGAAAATAAAGAAACCTATGGAAGTAGTAACTGGTCCAGGTCTTCAATTTCTGTTGGAGGAATCACTAGTTTCTTGAAAACCGACCAGTATGCTGAGTACCATGTGACTAAGGTAAATATAATTTTAGTTGGGGGTTTTGATTTGTGATTCAATTGCAAGGTAAGTCTTAGGCATGTCATTGTCAGGAGAGAAATTTTGTAAGAACACATGGTTATCATGTGTTCAAGAGTCAGCAGAATAAGAAGTATATTCAAGAGCCAGCTATTGTTCAAAAATGTAATGAAATGTCTTTGTGCTTTATTTGTTCCTGGAGGGTTCCTCATCGGTCGACATACCAACCAAATAGGTACAGGATACGTCGGATTTTCGAATCCAGTTTTTTTTACTTCGTTGATTTGGATTTTTTCACCTGATTGTGTAAAATTGTTGGTTCCATTCGACGGTGTTAATTAGTTAGATTTTGTAAATTCTTTCTCTCTTATATGTGTTTTCTCATACACGAGCTATTTTAATTTTTCAGGTTGGAATTTGATATTGGATTGAAATTGAGTAGATGATAGATCAAAGAATCAGATATATAACTATGATGATCAAAATTCCCAGCGTACATTTAACTGAGTGGCAAACTTTGTAAATATTTACTTAACTGTTTGACCAAAACTGCTAGTTGACCGAGTTGACTAACGGGTCAACGACCCAAACTCAAAATTGGACAAATTTAAGACCCAAATACAAAAACATACCGAAACTTAGGACCCAAACACTAATTAACTCTAAAAATTCCTATTAATGGACGTGAACAAATTCCAAAGGCTTAACGGGAGTATAGAATTTGTTCAATTCAAATAATAATGGACGTGAACAGATTCCAAAAGCTTAACGGGAAGTATAGAATTTGTTCAATTCAAATAATAATGGAGATAAAAAAAAGTTCCACTATTAAAGCGGGGAAAAAAAAATGAACCTGAAAATCATATACAAAGTTACTAAAATGCTTACTTAGGAGTTTTGGTGGTTATTTGCAGATGCCAAAGTTGTGGGATTATGGTGCTCTCTGCAAATGTCTCAAAACTAAAACTTTATGTACATATTTTTTATTTTATTTCCGGTCATGAATATTTAAACTCATCTATCGGGCAATTTTTATAACTCTTTTTGTAAGCATGATCAGGGGATTGCAGTAAAAAGAAATTCCACCAAATTTTGACTACATAGTTCTTCTTTGTGTTAAACTGAAGACGTTGCCTATAACAAAAGGTTGAGCCCCGGGCGTAGGCCGGGGTGATACCTAGTATATATATATATATGTTAAGAATAGGTTAATCATTTCCACATTTTAAGACACCCCTTATAATGTAGGGTGGACATTTGTATCACTGGGTAGTCCCCCATATTTATTGGGTAGTTCCCAAAAGATGGTTCTTCATCTAGCCCCATAGATTATTTTTTCAGGCCCATAGACTCGTTACTTAAAGACGGTTTGTTGACAATGAGGCAGGGTGTTGGCTTCAGAGTTCCCCCTAATCTGATAGTTGGTTCAAGAGCTCGGTGATGTTATCATACACTCGTGGGCACGACAACACAATGAACATGCCTTCTAAGTCGTTAGATTTCACATCTCTATAATAGCAAATCTAACGGTTTAAAAGTACGCAAGTGTGTGATAACCCTAGTTTAAGTGATTTCCTAGTCTGGGATATTCCTTAACCACCTCACAAAGAGCCCTTTAAAGCTTTAACCATATATCCCCATCTGGTCATACAATGAATATTACAATCATATAGAATCATAGATACTTGTTCTACGTTAAGCATTTCTAGTGAAAGCCCATAAAGATTGAACCAGTGTTGGTTACCTCTCCACTGGGTTTGATCCATAAACGACTTAGGAGCCTAACCACTGTTTGAAGAACTGAAATTGATTATGTTGAGTGCTGCCTGTAAACGAAACTGTGATATTTATGTGGAACCCTAATTTGGGGCATACAACAAAATTTGGGGCATACAAGATAAGACAAAAAGGGGTGGCTAATAGTATTTTTGGGGTAGCCCTTATCCTTCTATTTTCAAAAATGCGAGAATACCCTTATGAGATTAGTGTTAAATTAGTGTTAATCTGATTAATTAGTTGTTAATGATTGTAGTTAGTTTAGTGTTAATTTAGGATAATAATTTTGTTTTTAAAGATAGTTAGTTAGTGAGTTATTTTAGAAAAAGAAGAAGGAGAAAAGAATAAGGAGAGGAGGAATTTTTTTTCTTTTCTTTTTCTTTGTGATCTTTGTGATTATTGAGATATGTGTGATACAAATTCGAGTGAGGAAGGTGAATCTTCATCACGTAAAGCTAAGAAAATACATATCAATTACGATGGAGATCCATACATGGCTGATTTGTTGGATTATGAAAATGATTTTACCCAAACTCAACTTTTTTCTCAAGCTCAAGATGATTCCTTTATGGAGCCAAATCCCGAAGATGAGTACATGGATGAGGAACCCAATGCTAATAATACACATGTATGGTTGTATAAGTTGTTTAATTTCCGTTTTGTAGCTTGATTTCACCAAAAGTTATGATTTTTGCAACTAGTTCGGCGCAACAGAGAAAGGTTCGACAGATAATATGTATGCGAACCATAAAAAATAAGAACAGTTCGGTTTCTTCTATTGAGAAATGTATATGCCGAACTGTCATTCAATTATTTGCGCGCCAAAAAATTTGCATGGTTCGGCTCAAATTTGAAGTGATATTCTAAGCCGAACCGTATCCAAAAAAATATACGAGTGTTTGTGGGAGAAAACTACTTCTGCCGGTTTAGGTAATTTTGGGTGTGTGTGGATGAGAAGTGAGTTTAAACATTCAACAAATGTGCTGCATGATGAGTACTTTGATTCGAGAGATAATCTATACAATTTTGGCCTAAACCGAAGACACGGCCGTTCCAGATTTGTTTCGGTCACAGGTGAAGGATGTGAGGTTGATCTTAGGGAGGGAAGCGAAGAAGGTGTTGAGAGTATGAAGGTGAAGGCTATTTTATGACTTATTAACAGAAGGTTGAGCAGACTAGCAAATGTTGCAGGCAGGTTCTGGATGTTGAATACGATTAACACTTGGTTTTCTGTGTTGTTCGAACTTCTGTTTTTGGAAATAGGGAGGAGAACCTATTTATACAAGTCATTAAGCCTTCTTCACGTCTCTCGTGGGAAGTGGAGGAAGTGGAGTGAGGGAAGAGTGGAGTTGTGTGTGAGTGTCACACGATCAGAGCTGCCCACTTCTCCCATCTTGACTTAACCGCCCATGTCTTCCTAACACGTTCTTGTGATGGCGCGTTGCACGCTGTAAACCGCCAGACCAATACCCCAGTTTGTATCCCCCAGTTCGACGTGATTAATGTCTCGAGTGTGTGGATCGCGGGACCCATAGAAAATAGTGCAGGGTGAACCATGAACTTGGTATAACATCGCATGCAGCCATCTTCGGGTAACCGTTTGGAGGTGTATAGAGCAGACAAAGCCATGCTTTGTTCGGTTACCTTGTGAAGAAGAGTGACGGATGGTGGTCATAGTGATACCTTGTTTGCTGGTTGATTCGCACCCTAATCCATTCGTCCAAGCTTGCAAAGCTGGACGGAAGAGATGACTCGTAGCCTTGCTTGCGGCCGTTGGATGGGAGGCGCGCATGCTGCCTCTTTCGGCCCAAACGTTTGCATGCTTAGAGAGTTCCAATGGAGGAACTGATCAGCCCTACATAGAGGTAGTACAATGGTGTTCACGCCCATGCCTGCTTGACTCGCAAAGATTTAATCTAAGCCACTCGACTCAGGTGGAAAAGACGAGTGGTCGAGATTAGAATTTATGGAGGGGCCGTGACATGTCACCTTTGGGCATGCGCGTACCGAGGAGCTTGATCACCGCCGGTCTTGGCCGATCAGCTAGACATGAAGCGGGGCCCACGGTGGTCATGCTAGCATGTTTGGTTCCTTCTAAGTCTCCATCTTGGCCTTCCGTCCAAGCCTGCGGAGATGGACGCTCGAGATGTTTCTGCGCCGCAAACCCTAATTAGGGCTTTGGACCGGCCACTTTGGGCGATCGGTTTTGGGTTGCGCGCGCCTCTTTTGGGGAGACCGACCATGTATGCAACATCTTTGGTCGACGGTGAGCATGTACATGCTTGTTCTATGAACCTGGGCATAATCTAAGCCATCCAACTATGCCGGCGAAGTCGGATGGTCGTGATCGTTTTGGATCTTCTCAACCTGCATAAGGCGTTAATCTAGCCTTGTTTGGGCAATCGTTTCTTGCACCACGGCTTTCCTATGAGGGAGTCGGTCATGTAGGTAGAAATTGGGCCCACCAATGGTGTACTATCACTTCACTACTTGTTTTAGGGTATAATCTAAGCCGTACAACTATGCCGGTGAAGTTGGACGCTCACGATTAAAAGAAACCCTAGCCGTGCGTCATGCTCACTTTGAGCGCACGTTTTGGAAGGACCAACCGTAGTTGGTCTTGACCGTTCGGTCATGTGTGAAGGTGGGTCCTAGGTGATCATGATAGCATGCTCAGGACCCCCTGAATCTATATCTACACCCTCCATATATGCCTGCAAAGTTGGACGGATGAGATATATTTTTGGGTTTGTTTTCAGCAAGTGAGACTAACATGGGAAGTCTTGCATGCGTTCAACGGGGCTAGTATAACCTGCCATCAGGTAGCCTACGGGTGTTTGCACGTCGAACACAAGGCTTTAATTAAAGCATTAACAATAATGTTGTATACCTATAGAAAACCGGGATGGTTGCCAGATGCTCCGTCGGGATTGTTGCCACATGCTCCGTTCTGGGTATGTTTTAATTCTCAGGGATGGTTGCACATGCTCCAATGAATTAATATGGCGAGAAATATTCATCGCCTGAAGGCTTTATCCTTTGCAGGACGTCAGCTTACAAAAATTGGCTTTTTACGATTTTACCCATTAAATATAAATCCACCATCAACATTAAGTCCTCTGCCTAGCATGCAATGGTTACACTATTGCAGGGTAGGCATGAGATGGTGACAGTTCGCAAAAATAACTAAAGCTAGGGTAAACGTACTTTTACCACATGGGGAGGGTGCTCGTGCCGAATGCCCTGTAGCGCTGGTGGAGTTGTTCCCCTTCAACGAATTTTTTTCCGATTTCAGCTAGGTTTCTGAAGCTAGCGCGACTTGGTCGGTGTTGATCCCTTGACGGCCGGATGTAGTCCGAGATAGCTGCTTCTAGGGTTTCCCTTGTCGTGTATATATACGTATGCACAGGAATCTTCTTCTACATCTTGGGATAGAATTTATTCTCTGCAGAGTTCCATCATGTCAGGCAACATCAAGTCGTCTTCTTCATATCACCCAGGTTCGTCTATCAAGCGTACCCGCTCTGCGTCTCAATGTGCTTCTGAAACTCGTGACAATCCTCCAGCTCGCGTGTTTAGAGTCAAGAGGGTCATACCGATTTGTTCTTTTCCCTTTTCTTCTACGAGTAGTCACCCTTATTTCCTGATCAGGTGAATAATCTCCTCCTTTGCAGAGATGTCCACCTGGAACATGCATAACAGTCATTGATGACGATGACTTGGATAGTCCACTTTCTTCGAATTCAGCTACACCTTCACCGGACGACCTCGAGAATGCTGACCTGGGTATTTCATCCTATGAATACCCCAATGCCGGCCTTTCGTTCGATATTGGTATGAAATGCTTGTCTTCTAGCTACAAGACTGTCGGTGGTTTTTTAGTACGAAAGGAGTTCGTTTCCATGTACACAAAGATATGGAGAAAGTATGTCCACATCGCGACCAGGAATGTAATTCGGCATTGCTCGTCTGCTTTGGTTACTGTGGTAAACTGCTTGCTTCCCATGATTGCTGAGATGGAAGGTGTCTCTATCCCCAAGGTAGCTGAATAAAATATCGAGAAGTGGGAAAATATTCTCTCTCCCTGCGAGTCCATGGATTTCAACGTGAGTTGGCTGTGGCAGCGTCTTGACATCATCAAGGTTGATCGAGCTGGTATTCTGGCGAACGTAGTCCCTGCTGCGAAGGCTATCTTTTTGGAAGAGAAGGCTCTGGCTGCTGAATCAGAGAAGGTGGAGCAGGCGATCCAAATCTTGAAGGCCCGGAGATAGAGGTACCAGGATAGGTTGAAGATGATGCTTTCCTGGGATTACAACCTGTTGGACGACCTCTTATGAGCTGCATTGAGAGATTTCCTTCCTTCTTTTTCTTTTGCACACCATCGAGAGATGTGAGATTATTTTTTTTATGTAGATGGATGGAGAAAAATTCATTAATTTTTCCTGAATAAATTAACAAGTTAGACATGAAACGAGAATGCCTGTATTGTCATGTCATGGGACAAGTATGGGACAATCATCAGGCGTGATATGTCTTGAGCCATTTTCCATTGATGACTGCTTCCAACTTGCCTTCATCCACCTTAATGATTTTGTAGTATCCAGTGTTGTAAGCCCTGGTAATCACGTAAGGTCCTTCCCATATTGGAGAGAACTTTGGTGCAGACATGTCTTGTTGGATGTGTCTGGATGTCTTCAGAACTAGGTCTCCCACTTTAAAACTTCGTGGCCTTACAGATTTGTCATACGCCCTGGAGACTCTGTTTCTGTACACCTGAGCACGCTCCTCTGCCTTGCTTCTTCTGTAGTCTAGAGTATCGAGATCAGTGATCCTGCAGTTAGACGCCTCAGTTTCGTTCCAGTGGACTCCACTCGCTGCTGCAATCCTGGCTGATGGGATTTTGATTTCTGCCGGGAGGACAACATCAACCCCATAAACGAGTGAGTATGGAGAAACTCCAATGGAGATCCTAGGTGTCGTTCGGTATGCCCATAGTGCCATCGGTAGTTGTTCATGCCACTCTCTGGGATTGTCATGTACTGTCCGACTGAGAATCCGGATTAATGTTTTGTTGGTGCTCTCAGCCTGCCCATTCCCTTGAGGGTAGTAGATGGTGGAGAAGACTTGTTTAATTCCATATCTTTCAAGCAACTCTCATACCTGCTTGTTGGCGAAGGGAGTACCGTTATCGGTAATGATATGTTTAGGTACTCCAAAGCAGCAGATGATATTCTCTTTAATGAACGCTGCAATCGTTTCTCCTGTAGTTCCATGCCGAGGAATAGCTTCGACCCATTTTGTGAGGTATTCAGTTGCGGTTATAATATATTCATGCTGCTTCGATTATGGCGGGTTGATCTTTCCAACAATATCAAGTCCCCAGCTATAGAATGGCAATGGGCTGCTTATCGAATGTAGGGGAGTGGATGGTGCATGGACGAGGTTCCCGTGAATCTGGAATTTGTGGAAGCTTTGAACGAAGGCAGCTGCATCATCTTCCATGGACGGCCAGTAATATTTCTCGTGTATCTGGAGAAACAATTTCTTCTTTCCTTGATGTTCTCCTTCATGCATCTCTTTCAATATTGTTGAGATTTCTCCTCCATCCAGGCACCGTAGCAGATCACCTCCAAAGCTTTTTCGGTACAGAATTTCTTCGTGGAACACGAAACGCTTCGCTCTCTGCTTCATTATGACTACCTCCTTTGAGTCAGCAGGAACTGTGCCATCACGAAGGTAGTTAACATATGGCTTCCTCCAATCCCCGGTGTGATTTATGTTGAGTACCTCTAGTTGATGAGGTGGTGCCTGGAAGTTTGAGCAAGACTGTTGGAGTGCTCGGGACTGCGTCTCCATTTCCGGCCAGTAATAGCCTAAACGTTGGAGGCGTCAATAGAGTGTCACCACCAATGTTTGTCCACAAATCTCGTTGTGGACACGGTCAAGTTGCAGTTGTGCTTCTTCCTCTCCGAGACATCTTGATAAGGAACTATCCGGGTTTCGGTGGAATAACATGCCGTGGAGCATAAAGAAGTTTTGTAAGGCTTTAAGGCTGACCTTTTTTTGAGAAAGCGAACTGCTAAGCTCTTGAATGATTGTAGTCCGCCAGTCACAGGTTTCAGCATCCTTGTATCGTGAGAGCCATGTTGATTCCACTGTCCTTCTTTTCACCGTCAGGGTTTCTTCTATGCCTTCGAACTGCAATTTAGAAGCTAATGTTGCCAGGAAATCAACATACTTGTTGTTTTTGCGGCTGACATGAGTTATGGTTGCGTCAGCGAAGTAGTTCAGCAGCCTCTGAGATTCAGACCGGTACGGAGCTAGAGTTATCTCTTTTAGTGTATACACCCCGTTCATCTGATTAACCAATAATTTGGAATCGCCTCTTATTTCCAAATGTGTGGCTCCCGCCTGATTGGATAATAGCAGCCCTATAAGGAAGGCTTCATACTCCGCTGAATTGTTAGTGCATTGAAAATCTAACTTGAAGGAGTGTGAAAAGACTTCGCCAGTTGGAGATACTAGGACTATGCTTGCTCCTCCAGTGTTTTTGCTGGGAGTAGCGGATCCATCAAAATATAACAGCCAAGCTTCCTATTCGACAAAAGAGATGTCTGGAAACTCTCCAGGCAGGTCTTCATGCAATGCCGTGGTACCTTCTCCAGGGAAAGCTGCTAGTAGATCCGCGACAGCCTGACCCTTAACAGCTCTGGGCGGAGTACATGTTATGTCTAGTTCTGACATTTGGAGGAGCCACTTGGCATCCCTTCCCATTAGAACTGGTTTTGACAGTAAGAACTTCGCAGGGTCTGATTTGGATATGAGCGTTACCTTGTTGGATAGTAGGTAATTCCTGAACTTCTGGATGGAATGTATCAATGCTAGGCAGGCTTTCTCTGCTCTCGGGTATCTGAGTTCAGCGTCCCTCAATATTCGACTGAAGTAGTATATAGGACGTTCGACTCCCTCATCATCCTCTTGCGCTAGCAAGGCTCCAACGGCAGTATCACTGAAGGCAGTGTAGAGATATAACGGTCTCCCTTGAACAGGAGACTTCATGATGGCTGGAGATGACAGTATGTGCTGAATTTTCCGAAACGCTTCCTGTTGGACGCTAGTCCAGTTAAAATCCGCTCCTTTCTTCAGCAGGGGGGGTGAAGGAAACAACGAGTTGAGCCAGACCAGGTATAAAACGTCGAATGTAATTCACCTTTCCCATAAAACTTTGAATTTCCTTCACGGTTCGAGGTGGTGGCATAGTGAGGATGGCTTGAGTCTTAGATGGGTCTACCTTGATTCCCTCAGTAGTCACTTGGAATCCCAGAAACTTTCCAGAGGAGACACCAAAGGCACATTTCAAAGGATTCATCCTCAACTTGTACTCACGGCACCTCTCGAATACTTGTCGCAAGACTCCTGTGTGTTCCGTCCGGGCTTTCGATTTGACTACTATGTCATCTACGTAATCTTCAACTTGTTTGTGCATCATGTCGTGAAAAATTGTTGTAATGGCGCGTTGATATGTTGCGCCGGCATTCTTCAAACCGAAAGGCATAACTGTATAATAAAAATTTCCGAGAGGAGTTCGAAAAGCAGTCTTACTTGCATCATTCTCGTACATCCTTATCTGGTTGTAGCCACTATATCCATCCATGAAGGAGAACATTCCATGTCCGCTCGTGGCATCTACCAACATGTCGATGTTAGGTAGAGGAAAGTCGTCCTTGGGGCAGCACTTGTTTAAATCTCTGAAATCTACACAACATCGTATCTGCCCATTCTTTTTCTTTACTGGGACCACGTTAGCCAGCCAGGTTGGATGGTGGATGGGTTTGATGAAGCCGGCAGTTAGCAATTTCTGGATTTCAGATTTAATCTGATCTTCCACCTCATGTCTGAATTATCTTGGAGACTGTTTGATAGGCTTGGATCCAGGCTTGATGTGCAGGTGATGAGTAACCAACTTTTCATCCGGACCAGGCATTTTATCGTACGTCCAGGCGAATATATCTTGGTATTCTTTGAGGAGTTGCACAAGATTCGTCCGCTCCTCCGTGGACAGAGTGGAACTAATGGAAATGGGCCTGGGAGACTCTTCACTGCCGATGTTAATAGTTTCGAGTTCGTCAATTGTAGAGGTGGTACCGTCTTGCAGCTGTCTGGGGGCGTCCAACACCTCTTCTTGTGGGTCTCCGTTTTGACAACATTCTATTAGGTGGAGAGACCGAGCATCAGTCTCTCCTGCTAATTGCTAACAGCGGCGGCGGTAGACAATCTTTCCTTTCTGATCTTGAGTTGCCACAAAGGTTCGTCCTCTCTTGGTAACGGGGTTTCCCGCCTCACTGGGTGAAGGAGAGTTCCTCGTCAGCTGGGATGCATCATGTCTGAGTTTTAATGACGCAAGCCGATCCTCCTCCTGGATTGACGCCCACGTTGGAAGTGGGGTATAATGTACTTTTCCTGGATCTTCCTGCATAGCTTCCTTCGGTTTGAACAATTCTACTCCGAATATGGGTGCGTATGGAGACAACGATGCAGGTAAACAAATGACTTCTTTGTTCAGCGTAGTTTTCAGGCACTAGTGATAGGTTGAAGGAACAATCCTATTCTCGTAGAGCCATGGCCTACCCAGTATCATGTGGTAGTCTGGTTCCTTCTCTATGACTTCGAATTTCACTTTTGATTGAACAGGACCTACGGATAAGTTCAGATTGACATACCCATATGTGTTGGTTTGGTTCCCTTCAAAGTCCGTCATTGCGGTAGACCACCGCACAATCTTGTTTGGGAGAACCTTAGACTCCTTGAGTGTATTGAGGGTAATCACATTTGAGGATGCTCCTGTGTCGATGAGGGCCCGTATGAATTCTGAATCTTTGATGCGTGCGGTTACATGTAGGGATCGATTGTGGCCTTCTTCTGCCATCATGTCTTCCTATGTAAAAGTAACATTGTTTACCGATGCCTCCATCGCGCTTGAAACTTCTGGGCGCAAGGGAGTTAACTGTACATCCAAGGCTATCCGGTTGACGGCTGCAAATGTCTCTGTTCGCTGCTCTTTTGAGAGGTGTAGGAACTCACATAAACTTTCCACTAAAGAAGCGGCTTCCTGATCCACAGGTCTTTGGCCTGTAGTGAAATTGTTGATTTGGGGGCGTTCAGTCCCCAGCGTCTGGACCTCCATGACAGGGCCGCCCATCTCTGACGTCATCTTGATAAGGAGATCGAGTATGTTGTTGATAGTTTCTTTGATCAGGTTCATGTTTCTCGTCTGAACATCCTGTACTCGTGCTAACTCGATCAACGTAGGGATTCTTCCAGCCAGACCATTAGGTGTGCCGTCAGAGGGAAATTTATCATGAACTAAAACTGTCGAGGTACTCCTAAGACCGACCATCTTGAAACCAACTAAATAGGACTAGGTATCGAAGAAATTGACTTCACAACCGAGAGATTAACCTCCCACTGTGGTCGCCAATTGTTTGTGGGAGAAAACTACTTCTGCCGGTTTAGGTAATTTTGGGTGTGTGTGGATGAGAAGTGAGTTTAAACCTTCAAAAAATGTGCTGCACGATGAGCACTTTGATTCGAGAGATAATCTATACAATTATGGCCTAAACCGAAGACACGGCCGTTCAAGATTTGTTTCGGTCACAGGTGAAGGATGTGAGGTTGATCTTAGGGAGGGAAGCGAAGAAGGTGTTGAGAGTATGAAGGTGAATGCTATTTGATGAATTGTTAACAAAAGGTTGAGCAGGCTAGCAAATGTTGCAGGCAGGCTCTGGGTGTTGAATACGATTAACACTTGGTTTTCTGTGTTGTTCGAACTTCTGTTTTTGGAAATAGGGAGGATAACCTATTTATACAAGTCATTAAGCCTTCTTAACGTCTCTCGTGGGAAGTGGAGGAAGTGGAGTTAGGGAAGAGTGGAGTTTTGTGTGAGTGTCACATGATCAGAGCTGCCCACTTCTCCCATCTTGACTTAACCGCCCATGTCTTCCTAACACGTTCTTGTGATGGCGCGTTGCACGCTGCACGCTGTAAACCGCCAGACCAATACCCCAGTTTGTATCCCCCAGTTGTGACGTGATTAATGTCTCGAATGTGTGGATCTCGGGACCCACAGAAAATAGTGCAGGGTGAACCATGAACTTGGTATAACATCGCATGCATTCATCTTCAGGTAACCGTTTGGAGGCTGTATAGACATGCCA
Organism: Papaver bracteatum; assembly: GCA_023529315.1. Taxonomy (NCBI): domain Eukaryota; kingdom Viridiplantae; phylum Streptophyta; class Magnoliopsida; order Ranunculales; family Papaveraceae; genus Papaver; species Papaver bracteatum. The sequence goes on along the minus strand of JAJJWX010002263.1, from coordinate 9,262 downwards.
AGCTTTGTTCGGTTACCTTGTGAAGAAGAGTGACAGATGGTGGTCATAGTGATACCTTGTTTGCTGGTTGATTCGCACCCTAAGCCATTCGTCCAAGCTTGCAAAGCTGGACGGACGAGATGACTCGTAGCCTTGCTTGCGTCCGTTGGATGGGAGGCGTGCATGCTGCCTCTTTCGGCCCAAACTTTTGCATGCTTAGAGAGTTCCAATGGAGGAACCGATCAGCCCTGCATGGAGGTAGTACAATGGTGTTCGCGCCCATGCCTTCTTGACTCGTAAATATTTAATCTAAGCCACTCGACTCAGGCGGCAAATACGAGTGGTCGAGATTAGAATTTATGGAGGGGCCGTGACATGTCACCTTTGGGCGCGCGTACCGAGGAGCTTGATCACCGCCGGTCTTGGACGATCAGCTAGACGTGAATCCGGGCCCACGGTGGTCATGCTAGCATGTTCGGTTCCTTCTAAGTCTCCATCTTGGCCTTCCGTCCAAGCCTGTGAAGATGGACGCTCGAGATGTTTCTGCGCCGCAAACCCTAATTAGGGCTTTGGACCGGCCACTTTGGGAGATCGGTTTTGGGTTGCGCGCGCCTCTTTTGGGGAGACCGACCATGTATGCAACATCTTGGGTCGACGGTGAGCATGTACATGCTTTCTCTATGACCCTGGGCGCAATCTAAGCCATCCAACTATGCCGGCGAAGTCGGATGGTCGTGATCGTTTTGGATCTTCTCAACCTGCATAAGTCGTTAATCTAGCCTTGTTTGGGCAATCGTTTCTTGCACCACGGCTTGCCTATGAGGGAGTCGGTCATGTAGGTAGAAAGTTGGCCTGCCAATGGTGTACTATCACTTCACTACTTGTTTTAGGGTATAATCTAAGCCGTACAACTATGCCGGTGAAGTTGGACGCTCACGATTAAAAGAAACCCTAGCCGTGCGTCATGCTCACTTTGAGCGCATGTTTTGGAAGGACCAACCGTAGTTGGTCTTGACCGTTCGGTCATGTATGAAGGTGGGTCTGAGATGATCATGGTAGCATGCTCAGGACACCCTGAATCTATATCTACACCCTCCATATATGCCTGCAAAGTTGGACGGATGAGATATATTTTTGGGTTTGTTTTCAGCAAGTGAGACTAACATGGGAAGTCTTGCATGCGTTCAACGGGGCTAGTATAACCTGCCGTCAGGTAGCCTATGGGTGTTTTCACGTCGAACACAAGGCTTTAATTAAAGCATTAACAGTAATGTTGTATACCTATAGAAAAACGGGAAGGTTGCCACATGCTCCGTCGGGATGGTTACCACATGCTCTGTTCTGGGTATGTTTTAATTCTCAGGAATGGTTGCACTTGCTGACGTCCTTTGTAGGTGGGTCTGAGATGATCATGGTAGCATGCTCAGGACCTCCTGAATCTATATCTACACCCTCCATATATGCCTGCAAAGTTGGACGGATGAGATATATTTTTGGGTTTGTTTTCAGCAAGTGAGACTAACATGGGAAGTCTTGCATGCGTTCAACGGGGCTAGTATAACCTGCCGTCAGGTAGCCTACGGGTGTTTTCACGTCGAACACAAGTCTTTAATTAAAGCATTAACAGTAATGTTGTATACCTATAGAAAAATGGGATGGTTGCCACATGCTCCGTCGGGATGGTTGCCACATGCTCCGTTCTGGGTATGTTTTAATTCTCAGGGATGGTTGCACATGCTCCAATGAATTAATATGGCGAGAATTATTCATCGCCTGAAGGCTTTATCCTTTGCAGGACTTCAGCTTACAAAAATTGGCTTTTTACAATTTTACCCTTTAAATAGAAATCCACCATCAACAACGAGTTACAGTGTAATGTTCGGCTTACACGTTATCCAGCCAAACATTAATTTTTGTTTTTTGAAATTTCAAGTGTTATGGTTCGGCTTATAATATTAGTGTCCAATAGGCCGAATCCATGTTTGACAAATAGTTCGGCTTTATAGATCAAACACGAACTAGCCGAACCCTGAGTTGGGCTTTCATATAGTACTGAGTTTGAGCCGAACCTGACCCAAAACCTGTGTGATATTGTTGTAGATTGTTCCTGAAATGGAAACTATGTAGGATCAACCACCGCCTATTGACGTCATTCATGAAGATACTAGGGATCACTTCCAAACTGACTTGGTAGGTAACTGACGTAGTTTATGTTTCTATTAATTTTCAAGTATGTTGTATGCAAAATCATTAATAAAACTAAAGTTTTGTACTTGTGGATATGTAGACGTGGAAAACCAAAGAAGAATCTATTAAATGGGTTGAGGAACATGCTTGGAAAATCAATTGCGTCCTAGTAAAAGGTAGACAAAGCTGAAAAGAGCGGGTTGAGATGATTTTTGAGAGGGGTTGGAAGAAAGTAATCAAGAATAAAAAAGGTAAGCCATATGTTGGGAAGACGGGGAAAAAATATAAGACTAAAACAAGGAAGATAAATTGTCCTTTCAAGATCGTCTTAAATTGGAACATAGATGAAGGAATTTTCACAATAAATAAAGATATGGATTTTCGTCATAACCACCCACGTCCAAAGGATCTTCATGGACATTATAGAGCCGGAAGACTCAAACCTCATGAATATGCGGAGCTAGATAAAATGACACAAGCACGTATGCCACCCTCTAAAATTCTTAGCAAGTTGAAGGCGGATGATAAGAATAACAAGACTACGTTACAATAAATCTATAACGCGAGAAGTACTTTGAGAAGAAAGGATTTGCAAGGTAGGTTGGTGATGCAACAATTATTGTGGTTGGCAAAAGAAGAACTATGCTTTCCAAAAGAAATTGGATGAATTCGGACATGTGATGCACCTTTTTATTGCCCATCCGGATTACGTAAAGTTGGCGTTATGCTTCCCACAAGTTCTCATATTGGATTGCACTTACAAGACCAATAAGTATGAGATGCCCTTGATGAACGTTGTTGGTCATACGTCAACCAAGTCACCTTTCACCGTTGCTTTTTGTTTTTTGCATGATGAGTTGAAAGAAAGCTATGTGTGGGCATTGGAACAAGTGAAGTTGATCTTCCGGGAGGATGCTCTTCCAAAGGTCATGGTCACCGACCAAGAGGCGGAATTGATGTTTTCTATAAGGAAGGTATTTTCGAACGTGCAAAACTTTCTTTGTACCTTTCATGTATGGAATAATGTTAGGAAGAAATGCCAAGGGATAATCCAACCGCTCAAGTTGAAAGATCTAGAGAAGATTGCTACATTACCGGATGGAGAACGAGAAGTGAAGAAAAAAGAATTCAGGAAAGCATATGAGGCTAATGAAAGGATGTGGGCATGTTTCCACAATGATTGGGAAGCTTTGACTTGGTCCATCACCGAAGAAGTGTTTGAAGAAAATGTTTCAAATCTCATTGCGAATTGGGGCGTCAAATATCCGGAAATCATTATATATTTACGCAAGAAATTCTTGGATACCAACACACATAGATTTGTTAGTGCGTTTAAAAACCACCACAAGCACTTCGACAACCAAGCTAAAAATATGGTAGAGTCGGCTCACTATCGTTTGAAGAGGAATCTATTTGGGTGCGTGGACATGTTCGTCACGGTGTTTGATGCAATGGAAGACTATTTTTATAAGTGACGTTATAGTAATTAGAACGTTATTCGAAAAAAGTCTAATGATGAAGCATGATGAATTCCCGGATGATAAGTGGCTCCGGGGACTAACCCATAGGGTCTCTCATTTGTGCATTGAACTTATAATGAAGGAAGTGGATTTGATGGAAGAAATGGATGCTAACTCCCAAGAAGAGTATGTTTGTAAAATGAGGGAAAGCATGGGACTTCGGTGTCGGCATGAACTACTTCGGTACAAGGATTGTCTGATACCTTTTGAGGATATTGATCCTCATTGGAAACAATTGAGTAGTGATTATATGCCCGTCGATGACGATGATGTAGAGATTTGGGACACACCTTATGGCAAAAGGTTGGCCGAAATATATCGTGGGATGTTGCGACCTCAAAAACAAATCTTATGGGATAACATGATGCCAATCCTATATCCTCACACCCAACAAGGTATATTAGAACCAGAAAAGGGGCCACAAAAAGGGAGGTCACCCACAAAAGAAAACCGAAAAGAACAAAGAGGAAGAGCATATGCTCTTACCAAAAAACCCACACCTACCACAAGGGATCCATGCGGGGTCGAGTACCATGATGCAAAGTAAGAAGAAGGGAAGAAGGCAATAAAGAAGCTAAACAATATGGATGAAGTGAAGCTATCAAAGAAACGTGGTCGACCGAGCAAGGATAAAGGTGAAACAAGTAACAAAGATGTTAAGAATAGTGGTCCTCTATGTCCTCTACCATTGGAAGGAGACATAAAGCTTAAGGGTAAGATGTTTCCATCTCAAAAAATGGAAACAACAAAGAACACTCAGGTGCCCAAGCAATAGGAGAAAAGAACCATATATGCGGAAGGGAAAATGAAGGGTCCTAAAAGAGATAGTTTGGGGAAGTATTTGAGACCTTCTAATACGATTTACAAAAACTACTTGGAGAACCTACCCGAAGCCATTCATGAGTTTATTATATCCATGGACGATGTCGAAGGGGATGGAAATTGTGGTTTCCATGTCACCGCGGAACAACTAGGACCTTTTAAAGATGGGAACCAACCGGTTTCCCAAGGGGATGAAGTAAATTATATTCGTCAAAGATTGTTACAAACTCTATGCCGAAACAGGAACTTCTACAAGTCAATTATGTGAGGTGGCGGAGACCACGGGGTCGCATAAGAGTTCCTTAGTTTTGAACGACATTTACATAGGGATGCCGTCATCGCACGTGATCATTGGATGCAAATGCCGATATGTGGGTTTTTAATCGCGGAGACCTTTAATTGTGTTGTTCATTCTTTTTCGAGGGCCGGAAGTTATTTCACCTACGCATCGCCAACAAAGCCTTGCAATGAGAGTTTGAAAGATAGAAGACTTGTTATTGCATTTTTTCAAGGCTTCCATTATATCGGTTTTAAGCTTAGAAATGGTTGCCTAATACCTCCATTGTGTCCTTCAGCCTTTTGGCCTGTTTTTGAAGAAGATTACTTTATGGATTGGTGTGAAAATTACGCTACGGAGATCGAGCTTTGGAGAAATTTGCATCCACCTCTTCCACCCGGACTAGTGTGTCTAATGGATGAAGAAGACGAAGAAGATGTTTTTGAGGATGATAAAGAAGATGGTTCTGAAGATGACGAAAAAGATGTTGTAAGGTTAGGATCACCCTAGTACTTTATCCATTGGATATATATAATTTTTTTGCATTTTGTTTTCGTCGGATGCCTAGGTTGATATGAGATTATGAATGCTACATAATGTATCCTAAAGCGCATCTTATGAATTGAATATATTTTGTGGTTTTTTAACTTGTTTGTTGGTGCAAAGATTTAAAGAAAAAGAACTCTCAGTGTAAGGTTCGGCTAACCAGTAAAACTATATTAGAGCCAATCCTTGCATATAAAAAATTTTGTTCCCAAGTGTCCAGGTTCGGCTTAACAAAGACCTTTCTTCTGAGCCGAACTCAGACGAAGCACATTTTGACTACATACAATGTAATGTTCCCTTTATTGAAAACAAGTTTAAAAAGTATGCACTCAATATACCATAGTTCGGTAAGACTTCAAAACATCTCCAACCATGCCCTTTGTGTTCTTCCTCGTCTTCGGGTTGACTTCCTTTTGTGTTCGCTTTCCCCTCTTACCATCTACCAAAGCTTGAATTTCCCTATTAATGATTAAATGATATGAAATTTGGTTATACCAATCTATATAAGCCGGGTCAACTTCACAAGGATCGTCAAGCAAATCTTCTAAGTCAACCCAACTTAATTTGTTATCTTCAAATTTATTCCAACAATCAATGGTAGGATTGGGATCATATTCGGCATTCCATGAACTTTCCGTACTCTTTGTTCCCTTAGAACCCTTGGGCAACAACTTGAACTTTGATTCCTATAGCACCGGAATCGTTTGGATAAATCCATATTGACGGAGTACTCGACGGGGATCAAACACTGTAAAGCATTCAGGATAAAACAATGGCCCATAGTACATCCCCAATGGAATATCTTCATCCTCAACAACTTCATCATCTTCTTCATCCTTTTTGGATGGTTGAAATACAACTTGTTCAACAGTCAAAGAGTCTAACTTTTCTCTCAAAGCTATCAAGATTTCCTTTTTATTTCTCTTTTTATTCTCCTTGAAACTCCATTTGCCCGAGGTAGGGAACGTGTCTACCCATTTGTCATCTTCATTGGCTAAATTCAAATCCGGGAAATGGTCATATATCCATACATACACCAACAATATAAAAAATAAAACACAAAACTTATTTATTAGGATCAATAGAATTGGATCATGGAGGTTGTAAACTTTGGGATACAGAGGCAAGTTTGGCTTATTTGCAAAAACAGTTTAACGCCGAACCAACTAAGTTCGGCTAAGGAAATTATAATCGCAACAACCGAACCTTTTGAAAAGTAGGTTCGGCATACATAAAAACCAAAATTAAAAGCCGAGTTTTTTCTTGAAAATAGAACTATAATGTGTAAATTTACTTGAAGCATTGTGAAATAACCTCCAATGTTTGTACTTGTCAACCTAGACGTAGTTCCAAGTTTCTCAAATAGGAAAGAAAGGGCCGCAGTTCCCCAAGAGTACTTGTGGCAGCTTTTTGAATCCCTTAACAATTGGAGGTATTGAGCATTAACCTTGTTCCCACTGTTATCGGGAAATATAACACTTCCTAAAGTATACAACAAATACATGGTAGTAGTGCGATCAGCTGTGACCTTGTCCATAACCAACTCCCCCTTTGAAATTTTCTCTTCTGTGTCTCCAAAACACTTTTTCAAAGCGGTGAACTTGATTTTCTTAAACTTCTTTGTGCTAGAATCCACAAACTTCACCTCTTTAGCAGCGCAGGCAAACTCCAATTTTGTTTTGTCTTTTGGCCAACCAAGAGTTTCCTCAGCATGTACATACAACTTATCCCAAGTCATTTCATAAAAAGATGAGTACACATTTTTTCCATGCGTTCTAAGACCACTGATCTTTTGTGCATCATCTGGAGTAATTGACATCTCGCCAAAGGGGAGATGAAATGTGTAAGTCTCCGGACATAATCTCTCACAAAAGGATGAGTTTGTAACTGCATCAAATTCCTCTTGTGCATAGAAAATAACAGGCCATAAACTAGAGCCTTGTACTAAAGCCACCACCTCAGGAGCCTCTTTGAAAATATCCCAATGTGCGGCACTTTGATGTCTAAGTACGCGAACTGCATCCCTGTGATACGGAGTCTCGTAAATTATCTTCGCCTATGACTCCTTATATCCAATCAACACTCTTCCACCATCTTCAGGGAGACCATGGGGCAAACCATCCCTGCGAGGACGTATCATATTATCCGGATGAGGAATGTGCTTACCTGTCTCCCTTGATGTAAAAAAATTCTCTTGTTCTTGTTCTAGTTCTTCTTCTTCTTCTTGAAATTCCTCACCAACATCTTCATCATTGTGATCCTCTTATTCTACAGGCAAAGATCAAGTCGTTTCAATTCCCCTTTTGCCTGCATATAAGTTCTTTGTGCCACCACCACGAGGTTTGGGAGTTTTTGAGTTAGAAGGAGTCACTTCCATTGTTCTCCTTTTAATCTTCTCTTTGATTTTTCCTGAATGGGTGATAAAATAAATGACAAACCTTAATTAGTTTTCCAAATTAAATAAATATGATCCTACCACACAATTTGATAACTCACTTATAGCTGGACAAGTTTAGAGGAAGATATTGGCCATACATAGTGTAAAGTTTGGCACATACGATATTTATCAATATAAGCCGAACAAGGTTCCCAACAGTGTTAGCCATGGTCAGAGAAAGGTTCGGAAAATTCAATATTTATTACATTAAGCCGAACAATGTACCAAACAGTAATAGATCGGTTATTAAATAATGGTATCCAATTTCGGCTGGTTATAATACAAAATTTTCCATGCCGAACCAATTGGTTCGGCACATACGATATTCAAAATATCACAAATTTTAAGCCGAACTGTTCTTCGTCTGTATAAAAAAAATAGTTCGGCTGCGTCATTTCAGCCGAACAATACCTTGAAACTAACAAAAACCTAGACGAATCATCGATTACATGCATTAAATCAACGAAATACGCAAAAATAAACAATGGGTTTGTGGGAAATACCCTTCTATGTGCAATTTTAAAGAATTATCCTCTATTTATCCCTCTCCAACACCAATCGATCCACTATCCACTTCATCTCCATCTTTTCCAAAAACCCTAGATTGAGATGCTACTGAAGCAAAACTAGGATTCGACATCGTATTTTTAGGGCATCGCTTAATACGAGGTGCCATGTATGTGTTTAATCGAGAACTTAATCGAAGAAATTTTAAGAAATTTTGGAGAAGAAAATGAGAAGAAGAGGGAGAGAAAAGAGTTTTTGGTTTTCAAAACTTTGATTTTTTTGTTTAAGTAACCGTTTTAGTTTTAATGGGTGCGTTAATTAGTGGGTGGTTAGTTAATTAGTGGGATCGGTTAATTAGTGGGATTGTTTTAGGATTAGAATTTAATTAAGTAAAAGGGTAGTAATGTAATTTAAACTAGGCAGGGGTATTATAGTAACTTAACCATCATTAGGACAACCCTTATAATTTTGCATTGGGTGCCTTCTAAGTGTGTATGCCCCCAAATTTTGTTGTATGCCCCAAATTAGGGTTCTTTATATGGAGAAACTTTTGTTGTTTCACGACGGGTTTATTCGATCATTTTAACATTGTAGGTAAAATGAAATCCGTAAAACGACAAACGGGGGATGTATTGCGGATTCTTTACAATATGGTCCATCTATGATGGGCTCTTGGTTGTAGATATGTGTGCGTGCCTAAGCATGTAGGATCAGAATATCGCCACAACAGTGCTCTTGCGAAATTTATAAACAACATTTCTGCGAGTTCTTCAACGACACTCTGCGAGCGTCGCAGACTGACTCAAAGAATGATGTAACGGATGACGGTGGAAGAAACACGGGGAGAGCATGACGATCCTGCGAAGATTACTGCATCTGCGAGAATAAGAATTACAACTACTGCGAGAGTATCGCGAGTCATATCCGAAAATAAGGGATAACTTAGCCGTCATCTACTATGTAACTATCCTATATAAAGAGAACTAT
>JAJJWX010002262.1:0-15695 GCA_023529315.1 Papaver bracteatum | reverse complement strand
GTTTTGAAATGGAGCGGAGAGAATACAAAAAGTAAGTGATCGGAAAAATAAGAGTGTTAGATGAGGATCCACAGTTAACTAAATGGATTGAAGTGAAGAGGAAAAATAAGGTAAAGTCGATTGTTCTTGATGAGGTTTCTTTGGAAGGAAAGCAAATTTGTAAGAGTTGAGGCTAAAACCTTTTCATTCGAGAAGGCAATTTGGTTCTAAAGAGGGCTTATTTCTCATTAAAGAGGTAAAAGGCGAGAATTCTGTTTCTTTGTAGATCAGTTCAAAGGGATTATTATGGATCTGTACTACTGATCTCAGTCTTTTGTTGGAAGAATGGTCCTTATGATAACATTGGGATCATATGCTCCCTGGTGAATGGTTAATGTCATCTAGGGGAAAGAATATAAATGGGGAATACTTTAAAGTTTACGGTCCAAACAAAAAGGGGTATATCGCATCTCTTCATTCCTACCGGTAGGAATCTTGAGGGATGGTATAGGATTGTGAGATCTTGGAGAACTTAAGTACGGATCTCTTTGGAAGATACATCCGGATCTAATCCTCTTGTGATTGGTCAAGCTCTCAGAATTAGTCAGAAGTATTGATGGAGGCGTCTCTCTTTTAATGAAGGTGGATTGGATAGAATAAATTGGAATCAAATGATGGTCTTAAGGGCTAATAAAACGGTTGATTCATGGAGTTCTATTGAGTGGAACTTGGGATATTTTTTTGAAGCTTAAAAACCGACTTTCACTTCCAACCTTTTTCGACAAATCAAGCTCTGCTTTGCTTAAGAAACCCATCGGATCGTGATCAACTGGCAAAATTGGAGTTTGGTCCTACAACTCTTATGCCTTCAAATTTGTAAACTGTCTTAAAGAAAATCTACTATACTCGGTCTAATAATGAGGTTTCTTAAGGTCCTGGGCATTGATCCAAGGGTTCCATTTTCTTTATGGAACCAAATAACTTTTTAAACTATTGGTGAAAAGATTGGAGGTTTAATTAAAGTTTCTCATTCACGGCTAATGGTGGGACATCTCTCATTATGAAACTCAAAGTTAAAGGACCACTTGCCGTTGGTTTTTCAAAGATTCATATCAATCAAGCCTTTTCCTTTTATTCTCGCCTCTTGCTATTGATCAACTAAAAAACATCATTTTTAATGCGTTTGGAAGGATAACCATTAAGAAGGAGGATTTGGTGCTAAGCGATGACCAAAATCTCCTACTCATGAGGAAGTTCCTGACGCAAGTATTCCGTAAGAACAAACCAGACGAGAGAACTGGATTTTGCAGTAAAAGGTCCAGCTGTTGATCTCTCGTTGACGATTTTCCGTGTTTGCAACGGTTCAATTAGGCTCAAAAGTTGGTCCATCCAATGGAGTTCAGTCCACAACCTCTGCCTCTTGAGTTGATCGGTCAAGCCCACAAGTCCCTTTCGAATTTTGCGCCACTCTCGAAATGTTAGTCAATGGAGTTATCGTGACAAAGGGACCCATAAGGTTCAAACTGGTTACTTGGATATGGTGTGAAACCCATGTGCCCACTAGCCCTATTAATGTCTCATAGATGGAAATTGAGTTAAGCAAAAACAATTCGGTACTTTTCCTAAGGGATTTCTTGATAAGGCAAGGTACAAATGGTCATAAATCTTTAGATTGTTCTAGTACTCCTTCGCTGTCGGAAGATTCAACATTCAACTCGAACCAAGTAGGGATATGTTCTATGTTTGCCACCGATAATACTGATCTGCAAAATTGAAATTATTCAGTCATACGTATGAGAATACTAATTGTGTGGTGAGCATAGAAAATGGGATTGGCGAGAGAGTTGAGAGTCTGATGGATAGAAAGGCTACAACAATCCAATGGCTACTTTGGCAATATTTTGGAGCCTTGATCTTCTTCCAGATGGAATCTGGACGAGTAAATGATTCTTTCACTCTTTTGTGGCTGAAACGGAAAATTGGAATTCAGAAAAGGAATTAGAGGATGGGGAGATTCAACTAGAGGGTCCACAATTTGATTTAAATCAAAGGGAGTGATACAAGTACTTTTCCACGGAGTCTTCTCCAGTGCGTACCATTCCACTAATCCTAACTTCATGCCAACCCCTTCTAACTCAATTTTTCATTGAAGCTCTTCATGATAAGGATAAAGAAGTCTTTATAGAATTTCTAAAATCTAGGTTCAACCCCGCATTTTTAATGATTTGTGGAGATTGGTTCACAATGTCGATGGATTTACCTCAAGTAGAGAATGACCTCATTAGGGTTTTGATGCAACTGATGTTTCCAACCCAAGTGCTTTTAATCACGAGTATAAAGGAGGTTGTGGAGGGGAATCAACCAATTGTTTAATTTGGTTGTTGTTTACTGAGGGCCAATTATATTGTTTTAATGTTAAATTTGATTTCTTGGAATGTTAAGAGTCTTGTCGACTAAGTAGGAGGTAGAGCAAGAAATGGATTTCCTTGAACAAGCTTCGACCTTGTGGTTTTTCAAGAATCTCTTCTTCCTTCTTGTTCGGACTTCATTGTTAAACAAATTTGGGGCCCTAGGGTAAATGCAGAATGGAGAGCTCTAGACTCTATCTACAGATCTGGGGGATTTTATGTATTTGGAATCCTAATACTATTGCCATTCAATTCAAATTATTGGGTATACTCGATAAATTTGCATTTTTTATGACTTTATGTGATAGCTTCCATGGCTCTTCTCTCGCATCTATGGTCCGTGTGACACCTGGCGAAAGAAGAAACTTGTGGCAAGAACTACAACCGATGAGGCTTATCTCGAATCCTCCTTGGTGTATTGGTGGGGATTTCAATGAAGTAAGGCTTATGCTCTGAAAAGACAAAATTGTAGTAGAATCACTAGGGGGATGGACTTCGGGATTTCGTCAATGATGAGGAGCTCATTGATATTCCTATTAATGGAGCGAAATATACTTGGAATAGTGGTAATGCTAATCAGATCAAGATTGGATCATTTCATTATGTCGCTCTTGGGAGGATCACTTTAAAATGTTGTCGTTACCTCTTTAGCTCGTCCGCTCTCCTGATCACAAGCCTATTAAGCTCTCTTATGACACCGTGGACTGGGTCCCCTCCTTGAGATTTGAAGCTATGTGGTGGTTTGAAAAGGACTTCTTAGATCTTATGAAGAAGTGGTGGCTCTCTTTCTCGTTTAATGGTCCTCCAGGTTTCACTTTTTCTAAAACTTCAAGCTTTAAAATCTATCTTTGAGTTTGGAATAAAGAATTTTTTGGTAAAATTGACGAAATGCGAGAATAATCTTTTGGCTATCAAGTCTTTGGATCAATTGGCGGAGGATGGATGTTAGCTAATTCTCAAGTGGCTAAGCTCAATCATTTGAAGTTAGACTTTGAGAAGTTGGCGGATATGCAAGAATTGCATTCACAGTATATAATGCTAAGGTCAATTGGAAAATTAAGGGTGAGAGGAATACCCATTATTTCCATAGAATTATTAAGAAATGTATACAAATGAAGGAATTCAGATTCTTTCTTTAAGAATTAATGGGGTGGTGGTGGAAGATAAACATATAATTAAGAATGAGATTGTCGAGCACTTTGAGGCCATATTTAAATTGGACTCTCATCCTGGGGTTTGGAGTGTCTAATATGCCGTTAAGGAAAATTTCTCTAAAGGAAGCTTCTAATATTGAAAGACCATTTATGGAAGAGGAAGTGTTATGCAGCACGAAGTTGTTGGGCCAGATAAAGCCCCTGTCCCGATGGTCTTCAAATTTCTGTCTTGATCAAATGTTGGGATTTTATGAAGCTAGATGTCATGAGGGTGGTTAAACATTTTGAAAGAAATGGTTTTCTGACTGGAGGCTCAAAAGCTACCTTTATTTCTCTCATTCCAAAAAGAGATTGTGGAGGAGGTAAAGGACCCGCGCCCTATCGCCTTCTTAATTGCATTTATAAAGCTATATCTAAAGTATTAGTCAAAGATTAAAGCCACTCCTTCCTAAGTTAACTTCTCCAAATCATTTGCTTTTGTAAAAGGAAAAGCAAATTTTGGATAGTATTTTGGTGGCCAATGAGTGTCTTGATTCGAGATCGAAGTCTAATAATCCCGGAGTTATCTTGCGAGATCGATTTATAAAAGGCCTTGAACAATGTCCGTGGAGTTGTATCGATGAGGTGCTTATTGCTATGGGGTTTGGGAGCTTGTGGATAACTTGGATTTACAGGTTGTGTGAGTAGAGTCCCCTTCTCGATTCTTGTCAATGGCACTATTTGTGTAAGTTTGTCGGTGAGAAGGGGATTCGTCGAGGAGATCCTCTCGCCTTTCCTCTTTTTTATTGGTTTACAAATTCTTTCATTTATGTTTGAGAAGGCTACCTTGAAAGGTTGGTTGGGGGGGTTTCAAGTTACTTCTAATGGCATCAAAGTTAGTCATTTGCAATTTGCATATGACACTTTGGTGTTCTTAGATGCTGATATTACCCAAATTAGATATCTTAAATATTTGTTATTGACGTACGAAATGGCTACGGGGGCCGCACAAACTTCGCGAAGACCAATATCTTTCCAAATGGGAGAGGTTCCCAATATGGAGGCGCTAACTGATATCATGGGATGTACTAGTTGTTCCTTTCCTTCCTCTTATTTAGGTCTTCCTAAAAATTAAGTCTAAAGCGAGGGCATATGGAATAAGGTTATCGAAGCTTGCAAAGCTAGACCTTGCCAACATGGAAGCGTGGTCCCTTGTCTAAGGGAGGTAAGCTTACTCTAATCAAAAGTGTCCTTCTTAGTTTACCAAATCTATCAATTCTCTTTATTTCTTGCTCTCAAAGTGTTATTAAGGAAATTGAGAAAACTATTAGTAACTTTCTTTGGGACGATGCTTCGGAGGAAAAAGCATCACCGGGTGGGTTATAAATCTATTTCTAAACCTATCTCCAGGGTGGGTTGGGAATTAGAAGATTAAAACGATTTAATAAGGCTTTGCTTATGAAGTGGTGGTGGCGTTTGGGTAAAGAGAAGTATGCTCTTTGGGCCAAAATCATTAAAGAGAAATATGGGGATAATGTGACGCTTTGGAGAACTAAGGATTGCAAGGATCCCTATGGGTGAGCATTTGGAGGCATATCAATTCAGATTCTCGACACCTTCTTTTGCTCTATCCAATTCAATATTGGTAGAGGAGACACTGTTAGGGCTTTGGGAGGATAAATGGTGCGGAGGGGATTTTGGCTTCGTTATGTCCGTCGTTGTATAATATTTCACTACTAAGCATATCTCCATTATGGATGCTATGAGTTCCGATGAAGCTTCTAAGACTAATTGGAATCTTGGCTCAAGCGGTCGAAGGAGATTATACGATAGTGAAATTCACAACCGCTAACGATTTTGCATTTCGGACACTATTCAGGTATCTCCGATGTGGATGATGAAATGATTTGGGTAGGTAATAAAAATGGTGTCTACTCGCTAAGTCCGCTTTATGCTAAGGAGGTTGGTTTGGTGGCGGTTAGTGACTCCTTTCTGAAAAAGATCTGGTCAATGAATTGGCCATTAAAACACGCTTCTTCTTTTGGCGAAAATGCAAATCCTAGATAGACTACCTACTCGTGAACTTACAAAAAGGGCTCCGCCATCATCTCCACTAATGGCTCGCTTTTCTAATCGTTGTATCTTCATGGAACTCATCCCGAGAGCAATGACCATCTGTTTATTCTCTCGTGAATTTGCCATCAAAGACTTGGTACTATTTTCAGAATTGCACAAGAAAACTAGAAGACACTCCTTCTTCGGGACCTTGGGTATCATTTCTAGTTGGAATGATAGTGGTTTATCGTTTCTCGGGTAAGGAGATATGGAAGAGGGCGCCTCTTAGCATAATATGGAATATTTGGCTCGAAAGGAATAATAGGACGTTTAACGGCAAGGCTCTAAGAATGGTCTTGCTTATTTACGATATCAAAATTCAAACTTTCTATTGGGCTTCTTCGAAACCAGGTTTCGAGCATTCATCCTGAAGATGTTGTTGTTAATTGGGAGAACATTTTCTTTGAACCTCCATAGGTCTTTTTTTTTTAAGTTGTTGGGGACTCTTGTCTGTCGCTTGAGTATTTTTTCTTAGGTCTGGTTATCTAGTTTGGAGCTTACTCTGTAAGTTGTTCTTTCTTTGTGGGGTAGGGGAGCCTGGTCTCTCTAGTTTGTTGTGTACTTTTTTTTCCTGGGCAATATAATTCTTTTTACCGATAAAAAAAAAAAAAAAAAAAGCAACTGACATAGAAAATGTTACACACATTTAATTTATCAAAAGAAATGAAATTCCGTTGTACGAATCAGTAAACGACTTGTCCATATACTTAATGATTCTTTCGAAATCTATACTAATGATTATTAGAATTGTGGTTCGATTCATTTCTTTTATTAATGTAAAGAATCTAAAGACCTAAATAAGCAACTTCTTCTTACCAAAGACAGTGTTAGTAGGATTCTGAGCAACCTGACTCTTAGCAGCATCACCAGTCAAACGTTCGGTATCAGTAAATGCAACTTGGGAAGGAGTAGTACGATTTCCTTGATCATTAGGGATGATTTCAACTCTTCCATTTTCCCATACACCAACACATGAGTATGTTGTTCCCAAATCTATTCCAATTGCTGCTCCTTCTCTACCCATTTGTTGTGAAACAGAAGAAAATTGAGCTCAAATCTTAAATTTGTAACCCTAATTTCTAGATCTCATCATGGGAGACACAAAACCGTGAAGGAAATATGAAAAAGAGTGAGAAAAGAGCAGGTTTTGCTGACAATGAGAGGCAAGGATGTTGGAATATTTTCAATTGTTTCATGAAGGGGGTCCTGGGGGCGTAGCCCCAAAGCTGTGGGTCGACTTCGGAGTTGTATGTCTAAAGAAGCAGACTTGTATATCTGATTCAACCATGTTGTCAGAATTGATAGCCTTAACGAATGCATGTAAAGAGTAGCAATGAAGCCAGGGACCTTCTTATGGAAATTCCACTTTGGAAGAAGCCATCTCCGGGAGTTTTAATTAATTGTGATAATCAAGCTACAATCTATAATGTCTCTAATAAGACTTATAATGGAAAGTGTAGACATGCGAGTTTGAGACACCAAATGGTTAGGCAACTACTCAAGAGGGGAGTAGTTACAGTTAACTTTATTGAATCAAAGAGGAATTTGGCAGACCCATTCACAAAAAGTATACCATATTCAAAGCTTCAATAAAATGTAATGAAATGGGACTAAGGTCCGTGAAGGAAGGTTGATCTCCTGCATGAGTAAACCCAACCTATGTTTTGAAAAAGATAAACAAGGTTCAATGTGGTACCAACAATTTATGGTCAGAGATTATGGAGCATTAACATAAAACTTCCCATTTCAAGTTAGTCCGGGCTTTTTTTCGTAAGAAAATAGATGGATGTAAATCCTTAATGAGTCCGTGATTAGTAAAAGGTGACTCGCAAACACCTTCGAGACTTACCTATATGAGTATGGAAATGTGGGCCGTTCCTAAGAGAAGAAGACCGTTCTCTAAAGAAGACTCATGAATAAGGATATAAGCACAAGGCCTTTATAGTGCTTGGCTGAACACATGTCTTATGGAATCAATATGTGTGGAGACTCCTGTTTGTCATAAGGGATTCTTGGTTCAAGACTAGTTTCACCATAGAATATCGATAAATCTTTGAGTTTCTTACACTAAGTGAAGGTTCAAACCTTAAGGTACCTATCATTTATGTATTGGTTTCAACGATGATGCTTAGTCTCAATCGTGCTAGAACTACGCTGCTTGATCCCACTCGTACGTAGGCGCATCACTTGATGCACATCGCTCCGATTTAAAAGTTTTAACTTTTGTGTTTATGGTTTTTGAAAATAGGGGAGAATGTTGAATATTTTCAATTTTTTGGATATGCAATTGTTTGGACAATTGGAAAACGTTTCGAAAAATTCTAAATTCAATAGGACAAAGCAATCAAGTTGATGAAGAGACGTGTCTTTCCCAACAGATGCAAAACCTCTATAAGTAGCATCTCCCAAACCCATTTCGAAATCATCTCTGAAAACCCTTTCTCTGCTTTTCTCTTCTTCTAAAGCATCATCGTAACCTTCTTTTCATGTGTTCTTGATTGGGTCATGCAAACCTTGAATCCAATTTCATTGTAGGCTTTATTGATCTCAAGGCAAAGATTTCACATACCTGTTGCAATTGCCAATTCGTTGGAAGGGTAGAAATATTTGTCTAAAAGAAATCACCAGAGCCTTGAAAGCTTTTGAGTACAACCACAGCCTGTTTGTGTTTCATCTCCATTGCAACCCAGAATTTCCAACAGTGGAGTGGTCCTCGATATTTGGGGGAAAAGAAAGGGCAAAGCGGGAAAGAAAACAACCGGATTCCAAATAGGTTTTGAGATTATAGTTTGGAAGTCATTTTAACATGCAGGACCCAAGTTTTTCATTTTTATTGATGATGGATTAGATTTAGAATCAGTAGGTTGTTGTTGTGGAGTTGAAACTGAATGTTATGAAATTAATGGTGGTGATGTTTATGTTGTTGCTGGAATGTAATGGTGGTGATGGTGTTTTTCTGGAATTTAATGGCGGAGCTTGTGGTGGAGGAGTCATTTAAGTAGAGATGGTGTTTGATCTGTAGGTTGTTGTTGATGTGATGTTGATTTTGTAGGTGGTCGTTGTGGGTGAAGAAATGTGATTGTGGAAGTGCTATCTGTAGAGGTGGTAGCGCTGTGTTATTTATTGAGAAGGAGAAATAAGATTTGATAATTGAAATTGCATTTTTTCTGGTCATTGTGGTGCGGTGTTGATGGCGAGAAGGAGAAGAAGGTTAGGATCTGGCTGTGGAAGTAAAATTTGAGGCGGAGAGTGGCGGTGGCCGGCCAAATAAGATTTGATACTTGAAATTCCAATTGCAATTTTCTCATTGATTGTGGTCTTCAAGCAGGAAAAGAAGGGTGGTGGAGTCACGAGATAATTGAAATCGGAGGAGGTGGAGGAGCCATCGGTAAAGATGGTGGCGGATCTCAGAGGTGGTTTGAATTGATGGTGACGATCGGATTATCTCTAAAGTGAAGGGGAAATAGAGTAAAGAAGCAAGGTTATTTTCGTCCATCAAAAAAAGCTACGGAATTTTCAAATCTTTTTATAAAATTTTCAATTGATAAAAAAACAAAAAAAATGGTCAGGGACTCCCTTCCTACGGGCCCTCCGGTCGGTCAGTCGGCCCAACAAGCCGACACACATAAATTCGTAGATTATACTCGACCTTTCGGCTTCGAACTGAAACATTGAGAGGCAGTGATCACACCAGTGGCCTTTTCTTACGTATGAACTGGCAAGTTCAGAGGTTAACAGAGCAAGCAATAAACATGTTAAGCAGTCGAGTTAATACTTACTTATTTTACAATTTTGGGCAATCTCGACTGCTCTTTAACCTAGAAAACAGGGGCACAATATCTTCAAGCTTGACGGGTGGTATTATTGATATCGAGGCAGTTAGCTTTGGATTAGCTATGGTTTGGGCCAAGGTATAATCTTCGAGGTTATACCAATCCAGAAAGCAATCATGATCATTTTATTTGGAATGATATTCCCGCAAAGATTAATATCGCCTAATACAGCATATATAATTTTATTTATTTTTGGGCATCCTAATAGAGCCATCCGCAAGTATACATGATTGTAGCTAATTGCAGCACAATTCTTAGATATCGAGTTCGGTGTGTTATGGATGAAGAAGAAGCAACTATATTGGGGGCAAGGTGAGGAGAAATTGTAGACGCCAAGAGGATAATGTTAAACCTATGATCTGCTTGATATCTAAGCAGATTGTTGGTGTGAATATGAATGTTCACTTTACACAGTTACAATAATGATAATATTTTTTTTTTTTTTTTTTTTGATTGTATAAAACTTCACTTGGTAATCTGTGTCCACATAGCTTGGTAATTAAGGTTATACAGTCATGAAAAAAGTAATACTGCACAAATAAACATTTGAGCGGACAACTTAAGAAGTTGGAATCATTGGATAATTGTAAGGTGATCAAATATAAAGAAACCCTTGAAAATGAAGAAATATAAGGCTTCTCTTAAATATATCCCACACTTTTATTAACCATAACCCATATTATCAATAACCCACAATATGTTTAATGAGTCGGTAGCCATTCATAGCTAAGTAGGTGAGTGACACGGATAGATAACCGATCCAAACATAACCTAAATATTTTCCGTCTTTTTCTTTCTTTAGCCTAGAGCTGGCAATCAAGCCCAAAACCCGCATGAGTCTGTCCCGACTCGCCCAGAAGACCAAATCTTGGCTTGGTGGGTTGTCTTACCAAGTAGGTTAGGTTGAGAAATGTTGGCTTGTTGAAAAACGGTTAGCTCCGATCGCCCGCAAAACCACAGTGTACCCTTAACCTGCAATTCCTTTCCCACCCACATATATTATGCCGCGTGTCCTAATCCTTTTACTATACGTGTGTTTATGTTAAGTCCCCCTCACTCATATAAAATCAAAAAACCCTAGCAGCAGCCTATCCTTTTTCTTTTTTTCCTTCTTCTCCTTCTCCTTCCTCCTTCCCTGAATACCTGATGGTCCCGGTAAATACAACCCCAATTCAATGCCATCGTTGTCCACCGTTTGATTTAATTCTTCTTCGCTTCGCCCTTTGATTCTTTACTAATAGAACCCCAATTCAATGCATTCTTTTCCTAAACTTTCTTTTGTATTTTAACTCCCTACCGAATAAGATTCCGTTTTTTTATTTAATGCAGTGAAAGGGCCTAGGCAAGGGGTCAAGGTGGCTATAGCCCGTCCTAATTTTTGGGTAAAATTTTTTTGTATAGAATTTAGGTCTAATTTTATGTTTAGCCCACATATTAGTTGTATTTAGCTAATTGTATGTGATTTTTAGCCCATATTATGAGGTGATCAAAATTTAAATCATGTTTAAAGTAAATAATCTTCTTCCACTCATTACTTTTCTACTCCTACTTTCTTCTAATTTGGTAATCACTTTGTTTTTCTCATTATTTGTGTTCGCTTTAACTTTTATTCCCCTAACTATTTAGTATTGTACGGATGGATCACTCTTTTGGCCACTAATTATGTGATGTATTCCAAAAAATTTGTCGCGAAATTCAACAGATATTATCGCATTTGTTACAATCCAAATCCCTACCCAAGGAAAATCCTGGTCCGTCCCTGATTTAATGGATGCAGTTTCTACTCTGATTGGATATTGAATCATGGGTTATCGGAGATTGATGATTAGATCTGTGTGATTTCAATTTTTAGTGGGTACCTGTTGGAAAGGAAGTTTGATTTTGCGTATTTGAGATCTTGCACGAGAGATTTTTTTTCCTTGTAATGGTCAAATAATCAGTTATTATCTTTGACAGGTTAATAAAGAATCAATTGCTTTGGTTGATCATTTTTTTTTTTATTAATTGGTCGACCTTATATGGTGACTCCTTTGGATTTTGTCCGTCACACTTTCATGGTTGGATCTAAAAAAAGAAGAAAAAGCGGAATTAACTTGATTCTTTATCGTTTTGTTCGGATTTTTTTTTCAAATGCAGAGAGATCTTCATTATTATATCTGTCATAAATTGAAAGAAATTTCGTAAAATATCATCGACAATTAGAGAATTTCCAGATTGAAATTTCAATCAAAAAAAAGTTTTCTAATTTTTTTTGATTTTGATCAATTGTTGATTGTTTCTCTTAAAATTTCTTATATAAAATGATTAACGATAGTTAAATTGTATTTGGGTTGAAATATATTTTGAAATTTTCGATCAATAATGGAAGATTTTAGAGTCTGAAATTTTACCCGAACGCAGGTCACACCCAAGTTAAACTTCGCCAAGAAGAAAGTGTTCATGGATCGGATTTGCAACATATATAAGTGTTGCTATGTCTCATAGGTTTAGCAAGGGGGCTATAGCCCCGTCCCTATTTTTAGCTAGGTAAAAATTTTGTATATGTAATTTCTTAAAAGTTAATAATCAGCCCACTTTGTTTCTAAAAATTAGTAATTATCCCTGCTTTTATTGTTGATTAATCCTTGTAGTTATAGTATAAATAATTTTTAATCCAAAACTTTGTTTAAAAATATAAAATTTTCTTTGTTACATCCATTTACTTTCTCATTTTTCTTACATAAACCATAAATTACTTTTCCTAATTAAAATTTGCGATTTTTAACAGTTAACCATTATCTGTGTAATTCGTTGCAAAAAATTAGCCGCATTTACAACTAGTAATATTCTAGCCCTACCCTAAAACTTTTTCTCCGGTCCGTCATCATGCTATGTCGTGATAGTGCAAATCGCGTGCAAAATTTCTGAAAATTCCATGAAATTGAAAAGGAAGATTATTATGATTAACCATTCAACAAATTTAGAAACAAAATTCCAACAACAAATTACAGAGAATGAAATGAAGAATTAATGGATAAGAAGATGATTATAATATACAAAAGAAACAATACCTATTTGATCAAACATCTCAAATCTACAAATCAGGTAAGAACCCATCACTCAGAACCAATGAAAGAGAGCAGGGAGAGACTAATCAAAAAAATTAAAAAAACAAATTGATGGCTGAACTGCTCACAGAAACCTCATCTAATTTTGTGAAATTGTAAGATTTAAGATATCAATTTTAAATTTATGGGACATTTGTTGTGACCGACAAATTGCGCTTTTTCACAAACCACTAACCTGAGCTCGCAAGCTTAACCTGTTCACGGGCGCGGTTGGAGAAATGACTACCCGTGAGGAATAACGACCATTCCGCAGACACTGTTAATCAGAATCCGTAACAAGCTAGCCCGTTTGCCCGTTTGACTCTACTTTAGCCCAATGGGCCGAGATACCATAATATCGGGTTTTGGTGTTTCATCGAGATGTCGATATTGGCGATATTTTCACCGGAGCATCGCTTGATATATCATGTCTCAAGATCGACCGATATTCACCCAATCGATATTGACTATATTGCTTTAGCCATGAACCCTAATTTATTTATTTTTCAAATTCTTAATCAATCAGACAACTGAATCATTTCCCAGATTTAATCTGTACATGATATGACAAATTAAATAGATAAAAATGAAGAAGTACGTTTTCCTAGAGTAGACAATTAACATAGGGAATATGCTTGTTTTCCACGGTTGAGATTTCATCATTTTAAAGACTGCCAGTACTAACCGTACTGATTTAACAAAGACTATTTTTTTTTTTTTTTTTTTTTTGAAAGTAGAATGTATTACCAACGACATTTAGGGTTAATCCTTTAATTCAGACTCATTTGGAATCAAATCATACTGATTTAACAAAGACTAATTACAAACAAGGTTTGAAAAACAGGTCACTACTTCATCGGTGTGACCGTTATAATGTGTTTTGACGGGTGTGAGCACGTTTTATAAGAATCGTTATTTAGGAAAAAAACGCGGTTTTATATTGTTATTTTAAAATAATCGCATTATAACGGCAATAGAAAATGAAAAAGAATTATGGTTTGAATTTCCTATCGCACAGATTATAACGTCGTGGAAAACAAATTATAACGGGTCTAATAACGCTTTCTATATATTATTATTTTATTCTTTATTTTTAAAATATTAGTTATAATTTTTTAATCTTTAATTTAAAATATAAAAATTGTAAGAAAATATTTTTATATTCTTTTTTATTAAAAAACGGTTATAACCGACGTGAAAAAATCGAAAATGGTCTAAAAAATCGGTTTAAAATGTTATTTAAAAGAAAAACTAAATATCAATTTTAGAAAAACGGTTATAACGTGTGTGAAAACGGTTATAACTAAGTCTAAATAACGCCTTTTTCCTATTTATCGGTGTTATTTAGCCAAACGTATCCAAGCCTCACGACAACGCTATGTAGGCATGACTGCTATAACAAGATGTTTTTCCGGAAAAACGGCGTTTTTCAAACCTTGATTAGAAACAAGTTTTCATCATCACAAAATTGGTTAAAAAGACCAAAATCAAAATTTCTCAGGTGAAAAGGGATATTTGATTTAGTTATCAAGTAAATGGACAAAAATTTAAAAATAGGCAGATGTAAACGCCTTCATCCTACATTTTTAAATATTTTTTCTTATTTTTATTTTACACAGGATGCATCCAGTTTCACTCTTGCTATTTTTTTTAAGTTTAAGCTAGAATGAATCCAGTTTCATCCTTGCTATTTTTTTTTGTCCATTTCACCCATAAAATTTTTTACTCGTCCATTTGAACCGTGTTTAAATTTTTTTTGGACAAATGACCCATTTTCCGTTTCATCATCATGTATATCTAGCTATGTTGTGACATCTGCCATGAATATATTGAACTTAGGAAAAATGGGCCTTGATACATAGCACGTTAATTTGGGCCGACAAGAGTTGAAATCGTATTAAAGTAAAAAACTCTTGACCATTAAATGCCGGCGTTCGACAAATATCTGCAATGGATGAGAGTGAGACTGCGTGAAGGAGTATCATCTTCCTGTGTTCGGAATTGGATGATCTGGTGCTACTGAAACGGATGCTACAATTCTTGTCATTGATGCTACTTGGAGGCAAACAAGAGAGCTTGGACACCTCATTAGAAAATTTTGGGTCGATCAAACCATCAAGAACATACTTGTCAGAATTTTTAGTTTTTCCGTGACTTTGGTGATCGATATTCTTTTTTTAGCCGATTTATTGAGTCACGGTTTACCAACTCAGCATCAAACCTACTCAGTGATTCACTAACCTAGTTCATGGGCTATGAATAATAATGAAAAAGGTCAAACTTTAAAATGTAGTGAAAATATACGACCAAAATCAAATGGGCTATCATTAATAAAAAATGTGGGCTATATTTAAGAGAAGCTAAATATAATTGCGATGCTAGCATATAACTTGATAAATTGGCTACTATGGATTAAATTATTATTGAAACTGTAAAAGAATTAGGCATTATCTAAAGCAATATACAAAAGTTAAAGGTTAAGCCAAGGCCGTAGCCAATTCAAAAAAATTCCCTGGAAAACGAAGTCGATTTTGAGTGATTGCATACCTTCTTTTTTTGGCCGGCATGTTACCAGAACAAGACTGAAAATGGGAGATTAATTGACGAAATGAGCAAGCAGAGCAGATAATTGTTTTTCAGTCTTATTCCAGAATTTTCAGTATTTGAATTCTCAATCAGCAACGTCTCTCTATGAGAAAATGAGACTTATCCCTAAGGAGGACTCTTGTACTCCTAGAGACTCTTGTACTCCTAGAGACTCTTGTTTTTTCTCTTATCCCTAAAAAAGGAGGACTCTTTGTACTCCCTAGGAGACTTTAAACCTTTAAGTCTTACTTCCAGATGGTGTGTACAAGATTTTGTCCAAGTTACTTCCAATAAATGCAAGAAGATCTTGGTTCTTATTTATGATTTCAAAGGAGCTTTCATTTACGGTAAACAAATACTTGGTGGTGTTCTAATTTTTGATGAGTGTGGATGCTTGATTGAAGAAAGCGAGGGAACCTAGAATTAAAAGATTGACATGGAGAAAGCTTTTGGATAATGTTAACTGAAAGCCTTATTCACAATCTTACAAGCACGCATTTTGGGTCAAATGGATTTCTTGGATCAAATGGTGCGGAATTTACTCATCTTTCTTTA